>JANTCA010077083.1:0-14940 GCA_024741275.1 Chironex yamaguchii
TAGTATAGTATAGTATAGTATAGTATAGTATAGTATAGTATAGTATAGTATAGTATAGTATAGTATAGTATAATATTTCAAATTTACTGCCTTTTAGAGAGTAAACTATCCTTCCGAGAATACCATCACTCTATAAAAATTGTTACTCTACAGATTTGACTTTCGGTTGCATGGTTACCAATTCGTACCTTATCTTGACTCCTGCTCTTGTCAATAACTGTTCGATATGGAATTCTCGAAAATGTGACCTACAAGTTGAAACCAAAAGAATAAGCGTGATATTTTGGCCTACCGCACCTTTCCAACTACTGCGAGAAAGTTGACTCATTATGCTATTGCTGTCTTAACTAACAATCACCTATGTACCACAAACTTTATGAAAAGTAAAAATACTACAGACAGCGTAGACTTACATATGTCAAATGCAAGTAAGAATATTGGAGGAACCACACATAAGCCGGCAACCGGTGTTGACAGACCTGTACTTAACGGTATATAATTTTGATCAACAGATATCGATAGAGTTTTGATGATTTGAAGGAAAACAAATTCAGAAAGATAAGCTCGTTTCGAGCGTTAAAAATAAGAAGTGAATCCTAGTACATCGCACGTATGTATATGTGGAAGCAAGGACCAGTGGCGTGTTTACAAAAGTAAGCGTATTCTTCTACGGGCAGTGACGTATTTGTGAAAAAGGATGAAAGTACCTTAGTTATGCTTAAGATGCCTTTCTAGCCTGCTCAGTTGACAAGGGTACAGGGTGGTCATCTAAACTTTTGAACATTAAACAGCCGAGGATTTTATAAAAAAAGCCTACAGCTTGCCCTTTATGGCACAATTTGGTTACCATCTTGCTTTTATGTCATTAGCGAATTTGTCAACTACATGACAGTGAATATAGCAGAACAGCTCAATTAACATACCATGGTGTACAAAGGAATCCATGTATTTGGCATGATCCAATTCAAGATGCTGTCAATTCGCTTTTTAAACAAAAATAATCTGGAGTTCACGTGCTTTCTCATCTAGGAAATTGACAGTGCAGATAAAATATTACTCAAAGAAAGGGACTGGACCTGAGAAAAAGTTATCAAAAATAATCATGAATACTACGTTGATACCATGCACCAACAATAAGCCTGACAGTGACTAATGTTAAAATAAATTAGAATTGCTAACGTAAATCCTGAGGTAGTAAGAAACAAAAAAATGACGGTAAAGTAACACAACACAATCATCATTGAGTTATCGGACAGTATTGGATCGTATTCGATGTATACCACTATCAGCCAAAACGATTCTCACTATGTAAACATTTAAACTGGCTATAATGACCTCACTGTTCGGTTCAAAACATGCTTATCAAAATCCAAATATAACTGACAGATCCGACTGTAGTAACAACTTCAATTTGCGATCAGAAACTGAATGTAAAATTTGAAAAAAATGAAAACAATCAGCTCGAATGAATTAATACAATAATTTTGTTCTAAGGAGCTCATTAGTCATCTTAAATGTACCATGCTTATTTGTACAGATACATCCTAACCTTTTAACGAAATAAAGTGGGCAATACGTAAACACGTACACCATAGAAATAAATGTAATTGCAAGCTTAAAGTGAATACAATGTGGCCTTGGTGAAGTCCAAATCAGTGAAATGCACTAATTTAGGTAATATGGCTAAGAAGTGGGCATCTACTCCACATTTTGATTTTGAAACTTGGAAATCAATTCACCAATCGACAAAAATAGCTTCGCTTACCCACTTAATAGTAGTAAGAGTTTCCCTTATAAGTACTATTATTACTGCATCACTAAAACCGTATCGTTACTTTGACAAACTACGAAATTTCAACAGTGCGGCCTATTAGTGCTCTCCCGTCAAATACTGTAAAGCTTTACTTTCGTCTGTTACCAGTCGATTTTGTTATACCAACCTTCTTTAATCCTATCGTCGGCTGAAAACATGATGCGCAGAAACGCAGAAAGATTTAGTCAATCGATGTTTTTCAAAATATCTTTCTCAAAAGACCAATTTTGAATGATTCATTCCCACAGTCCTAAGAACGAGTTATAAATTTGTAACACCTAGGCATTGCTCACTTCTTAAACGCTGACGTAGACTTACCAAAGTTTCGTGAATTTTTTTTAGCCGCTCAATAAAGCATTAAAAGTATCATATAAGTTCTCACCACCGTTATCGCAAAAAATATTATCAAAATTCAAAACTAGATACGACCCTTCACTTCTTTACATCTAAAAGTTAAAGATGCTTTACTCTACACGGACTGAGATTTACAGTAATTTACATCTACCCGCTGTTCATTTCTGACACACCGAAGCATAGGCGTAAGGGCCGGAGTACTTGGGGGCCCTGCCCCTCAACGTTTTCCAAAAATTTAAAAAATGCTCCTTTTTCAAACATGCCAATTTTTTAGAGCATGTCACGTTTTAAAAATGTCTGTCAAGATTTCCCGATTTACTTTAAATTGTCCACCACGCCCACAGGGGGCACCATGCAATTGTAAATTACAATTTAATGCAATAGCTGCTGACAAATGTTGCCTATTGCGATGCCTTATGTCCAATCAGATTAGGATTAGGATCCCTTTTTTGTGATCAAATGCCTGCCAGGCAGCTAGAGTTAGCTGTCTGGTTGGGATCACTTGTTTCCTTCACCGTCCTTCACAACTTACACCATTTGAAGAACTACCTACAGTCACTTTAACAAACATCACTTTATTTCTGGTAATTATGCAATATGACAAATTGATCGTTGACGTACTAAGTTGATGATAATTATTGTTTTGTTGACGTGATGTTCTACTTATCTTTGTGTTCATGTGATACTTTTGTGAAAAGTAAAAAAAAATCATCTCTTCAAAAAGGAACTCTTAAAAATCTTGAGTACTCAATTTTGCTGCTCTGGCTGACTATGTTGCAAACTAACTTTTAACTCGTCAAAGGGCGTAGCATTTTTAAAAAATATGGGTGGCTTCGTATATGGGTTTGTCACTCACACACACACTTCTGATATACTTCCTACGTCTATGTGCCAAAACATTCATACAACGGTTTAGAAAAATAATTGCAGTTGACAAAAACCGCATTAAAAGTTCTGTCCTCCTCTTTTATATCATCCTCCAAGAATTCTTTTGAGCCAATAACTATAAATACTGCCAAGAGTCCTCGGTACACCTAACAATGTGATCACTAATTTTATCCACTATGTTCCAGCATAGTCAACACGTGTACGCGTCTGACAAATTGCCACTTTTTACACCCAATTTTGCCACTCACCATCACAATCAGTGTGCCCATCAAGTTTGCCCACATGTACCAAAGGAAAACAGACGCACACAAAGTAGGGGACTAATGCACTGACTCTAACTATAAGAATTATCCTTGCCGCCTTAAGCTGCCCCTGCTCCCTAATTATGATATTGCTATGTCTGAAGGAGATGCAAAAGCTTTGACAAATCTTGGCTTAAATAGTTGCTACCAATTCTATTTTTTATCACGCTCATACACCAATACTTTAAGAGGAGGTGAGGGGATTACGTATTAAAAGTTCGAAAAAATTGCAAGGTGTACTTTTGACAATGATTGTTTGAAATATTAGTTTTCAGCCTACAGTGATAACTTAAAAATGCCTTCTACTATACGGTTTTCCGGTGCGCCAAGTTCAATAGTGACAAAGATTTTGTGCATGGCATGTGTTCCGTCAAAATTTCAAACCATTGTTACATTCGTAATTGAAGATCGTCAAATATGCATGGGTCTAATTCCATCATTTGTTCAGTCCATGAAAATGAGGGGTCACAACGCAATATAATGTATCTATTGGCAAATTTGTGTTCAAAATTCAAAGATAGGCTGTTTTATGAGTTGCTCTCTCAACATGTCCAAAATGGCAACTAGTAATGATACTGTAAAATGTTCTCTTAGCACTGCCGAAGGAAGCTGTCACAAAAGTCCATATTCTAACATATAGTAGTGCAGTATGCAGGTTTGTGATAGTGTGCAATTTTGAATTGCAGTTCCCCGGGCTTTTAAATCTAAACTACAGCAAAAAATACGTTTTAATATGTTTGTTCTCTTCAATAAAATTCAAAGGTGGCTAATGATAAAGAAGCATTTAGAACACAAAAATGGGTGTTTTCGCCAATACAGGACATCATGCGGCTTTCAGTTCTGTTGTAAAAGAGAAGTTAACTTTATCACAAGTCACAATCATCCAAAAGCCATTAGCCTCCTGAGAACAGAATCCGCTTTACAAGACAAGACCCGTAGAAGTGATAAAAAGGAAAAGAAAGAAAATCGTCTCAGCAACTTGGATTTCTTTAATATTATATTTAAAGAAGCTATCCAATCATGCATGTATCTCTTGGCATTGGCTGAGGACATGAATACGGATGGTAACTGTAGGTTATATGAATTTGTGCTGAACAGGGGAGATAACAATATGCAGGATGTGATAAATTCAGTATGGCACATGTAAGGAGCCAAGGGGAAACTTTTCAGGGCTAGTACGTCAAGGCTTGAAATTTTAAAGCAACAACTAAACAAAAGTTGTTTTTGTAAAGAATGGATTGTTGTGCTCAAGAAATGCTGCGTAATAACTTGATAGAGAAGGCAGAATTTGTGATGCCATTCTCACGCTGCTAGTGAGTAAACTGAAAAGATGAGTGTAATATGATGTATCCGTATCTTCCATAATCAAATTGTTGCCAAACATCAAGACTATGCCTGCATGTTGCTTTAATAAGGAAAAGAATCGCAACTACATTGCTAGAAAGAAGAGCGACTCCAAAAAGGCCAGTGTACGCTGACAGATTACACTTTCTAATACATCTAGAAATTCCAATCCGCATCAATTTCAACAATGTTATGTGCAGGTAAGTTGTGTATCAAATTTACACCAAAAGTGTAAAATTTGCAGAAAATCTGCAAACGTTTTGACATCTGTCGCCTCCTATGGCAATAATAAAGAATGTGTCCTCGAAGTTATTACGAAAAGCGTAAACCGTTGTGTAAACTGTGTTGTAAGCGGTTGTGCTTATAATTCCCGTTTCTATCTTATTCCTGTTATCATTATCTTTAGCTGTTATTGCGAATATGTGAAGTTACTCTTACAAATCATGTTGCTTTGGTATCCATCACAATTATTTTAAGCTGTTGCAAAGTACTTGTTTGATAGTTTTTGCAAGCTGTAACGCAAAAGATTTGAACGCAGTAGAGACATTGGCAAAAGAAGTCACACTATATTTAACTGGGGATTAAGCATTAAACGTATGGAAAAGTCGCAAGGTGTATCAAGACTTTTGGCAATGGATGTAGCTACGTCCTTTCACTTCTCTTTGTCAAAATCTAGATTCTGCATTTCCTGTAAAGAACCGACATACAACTAGTCAAACGAAGAAAATGGTGCTTAAAAATCCCTTCCTTTCTATTTTCGCTTCTGGATAAGGAAGGAGGCAGTTTTAAATGCCATGGATTGAAGGTGTCTCCGACGAGTTATAATGCCGGATAATGCATCAGCCTGAGTTCCTAGCCCTTCTTCGGAGTATCAAACGACCATTTCCAGGTTTGAACGAGTTTTTAAACTCACGATTTCAACACAATCTTCTGAATGGAAGTCGAACAATGCATCCGCTCGACCACTTGCAAGAACATTTAGCAAGATCTCTAGATGCACCTTTTTGGGTTGCTACTTGCCGTAGTTAGCTCTGGTAACAAAATTTCCCTTCTGTCAATAGCATCTCAAATACAAGTGTTTGCTCAAGAGTAAGGAAAATGAAGCTTGCGTGCATGATGGCTGCAAACTTACCTCGATATAATTATACATGGCAAGATCATTCATTGCTTCTGCATCAGGATTTCGAACACGAGAATACTCCGGCAAAGTTGTCTCTATTGGAATTATAAGAAATAAGTTGAAAGTGTATGCAAACATTTCCAGGCACTTTAGGTATGAAGGAGTGGGTACAACAACGCGGAACACTTCAGCTGATTTGAAGACAACAAGAAACACATCAGTTCGTACCATAAAAACAAGAAATATATCAGGTGGTAAAAAGACAACAAGGAAGGGATCAGTTGGTAATAAGACAACAAGAAGCAGATCAGATGGTGCTACAACATCAAACACCAAACAACATGCCAATTCTAATCCTGCAAATTCCGACTTTTCTTACCAATATCCATGCCATTCTTTGTTAATAATTCATGAAAGACGAGACAGTCTTCAAAACCCTACGTAAAAATACCAGACAAATCAAAAATCAAAAAATGCTAGAAGGATGGATAAAGACTTAAATATGTAATACAATTTATCTGTGCAAACTAAAATGATCTACATTAATTTTTCATACAGGAAAAACACCCAACACATTTGTTTTGGTTAAAAAGACATGCCAAGATTGCCTTAATAGAATACCAAATTAGTTCCAGGCTGTACATCAGAAGTGAAAAACTGTAGTGGTGATTAACCAGAAATAATTTGGGGAGCAGAAGAAACTTCTTGGATAATACAATGTCATTCCCATGAGCTCATTGTGTTCATTCCCAAAAGACTTCATACTATATTTAAATACTATGCTGTACTCTGGCATCTTTTTGCCCTTGATGCTAGATACTGCAGCTATATGACATACAGATATTTCATTGTCACATTGTGTCATGTGACAATAGCAGCACTCATAGTACATTTAACCCTCTAAACGTTCTTCCTTTCCAAAACTGATAAGCTTATACGCAGAAAACAAAATGTAATTCTCATAATAATCATCTGTCTACCCAGTGAATTTGTGTGAAATTTTTTGTCACACACATTGCTTTCTAAAGATATCTTAATGTCACCTTCTAGCCGATAAAGTAAACGCCCTCGATATTTCTCAAGACATTTAAAAACCATTTTGGAGATGAGAGCACTTATTTGCTTGTTTTGATGTTGTGTCGTTATACAGAAACAAAAAAGTTACAAGTTTGACAATGAGTTATCAATAGAATACAAAATAACAGAGGAAAACAGAGAAAATTTTGAGAGAAAAACCGCTTCAAAACCCGAAAATTCTAATGCGACCATGTCTCTAGGTGCCAAGCCGAATGATGTGGGATATCACGGACTTCCATCTCTCTCGACTCCGGCTGGATCGAAACACCACGTTCCCGTCTTTGAGTCCCAGCCACTCTTTGATATAATCCATCTGTTTCAGTCTCTGTTGCTTTTTGCGGTAAAGTAGTAACATTAAAAAGCAAATGCCCTCATAATAAAAACTTGCCACTTAGATACTGAAAGGATAGTGATTGGTTCCAAATTTGTATCACGCATAACAGAAGGAAACACGTGAAATCTTCTGTACAATTGACTAAACGCTTTGCACACGCTATACTAAACGGTTTCATGTAAACCATAACATTCTCTCAATACCAAACTTTAAAACTGTTTTAAGTAAAATTGACATCCCTGGAGCTCTTTGTCTGCTATGTTCTCTGTTACTGTATTCTGACGAATCTATGTGATCAGTGTCAGACAAAAACCTTTATTGATATCAATTCTCTCAGTACGGACATTGCTGTCCAGGCTTCTACAAAGCCCTGCTTCGGTACTGGTCAACTAAGTATGATATGCTAATGATTCTGCTTCTTTGTGATCAAAAGCTCATATTCACTTACACAGTTCATTCCTTGGCCATAAAAAGGAACCATTGCGTGAGCAGCATCTCCCATGATTACGCATTTATCTTTGTAATGGTATGGGCTACACTGAAAACAACAACATTAACATAAAGATATTAGGACGTAACATGCTATAACATACTAAAATGAAATCATAGGATGACTAAAAACACGTTTAACAACGATTATACATACAGTTGCAGCACGGTTTATTAAATAAATAAGATTGAACCGAACAGGAACTGAGATGACATTAAAAATGGAAGTACTCCCGACGTCATCATGACATCATCAAGACAATCATCAGTCAAGGAATATAATTTACCAATTCGTAAATCAACACAATGCCGTTTGGTTTTCTCCGTTGATTTATACCATTTGGGGCCTTCTTTATCACATACAGTACCAATACAGTTTATCGTTTTAAAATCTTTACAATCTCAGCAATATTCAGTTTCTCGGCATCACGTACTACATATTATCAACAAAGTAAAAGCAGACGAAGGCGCATGCAAATGAAAACAAACATATCATTATCATCAAGTACGTTGTCTAGTACAGACATTGTTCGTTAGATCCTTTCATTCTTCATGATTTCCACCAGGTTGATGAACTTCCCGTTACTCGTATTGTTATTGGTTGCCCATTTGCTAAATATGTTAAAGTATGTTAGTCGTGATTGTAACATAAGGCACCTTGTATCCCCGAGTGCCAAACTTGTAGTATTGAGCTCCCAGTGTTCCCTGTGCCCGGGAGTCACGTAGTTGTTAGTTAGAAAACGTGGCACCTTGCTGTTTAGTTGTGATCTCACTGTAACCTTTGGCCGTCTATATCAGTGCCTTCCTGTCGATCTTTCAGCCATACCGATAGTCAAATTCAACCGCAAAAGTGCCTACAGGTCTGCCCTACAAATTCTAGCATTCGTACTGTTTTAATACGTACCTTTACGGATATCATGCTCCCAGTGGGATTTTTCAGGAAATCTGATACCAAGTGCTTCCTACGAGAAACAATTTAGCGAGTTTTGATAAGTACTTCTTTTAAGAGACAAAGCCTTCAAATAGGACTACATTGTCGTCTCTTTAACCCGATGAGTAACCGAGGAGCATCGCTTCAAACAAAAAGGCAGTTTTTACATGTTAATAACTTGATTGACAACTAGTTTTATTGTGTGTGGCAACAGTCAGTACCATCCAGTGTTACGATGTCAAAGAGTGCTTAAAAAGAGGGTACAGTGAACTATCTCCCAGATTCAATTGAAAACTGAGCCGACGCAAGAGAACGTAGGCACTATTTAAAAGTAGACACTTGTTTTCAAAGTTGCCAACTAGTTTCAATAATAACAGATAAAAAAGGTTACATACAATTATTGTATATTCCTTGTTCACTAACAAACCACTGCTTTGGCGGCTTTTTGGTCATATCTGGGTAAGTCATTATACTTTGTTAAAAATAGTTTTTACCAAATGTAATTTCCAAAATATACTTCTAGTTCACAAGAAGGGCGAAGCCATTATACTCCTCCTTGCACAATATAACGCACAAATTACATGGCTTGAAAGCCGGAGGTTGCCAGTTCTAATCCTCGTCACCATAAACAAAATACCATTGGCAATAGAGGGTAACGGGAGCCCACTCTCATAAAGAGCTAATTTCCTAGTAAATCCTCTAACTCTAGCATGGCAATCAGCTAGGCTCGGTAACGAGTACACTTCAAAAAAAGAAGCAGTGACGTCCTCACGCGATGCTTTCCTCGTCCAAAAATTTTGAAAAAAATTACCTTCCAATCAATGGAATTGAGTCCGGATAATATTTTTCGAAAAAGTCGAGGATACGATCCTGGCAAAAAATTAAAGATCTTCCGAAAGATCACGTACAAAGATAAATGGAAAACGCGCTATAATATAGAATGTCTGTAAAACAACAACTGTTTATCAACGGCAATATAAAAAATGGTTCAACAAAACAAATTTCTTTGACTTCTAATGGCAAATATCTACAATTTCAGTTTTATCGGCAGCTAAAATGGAACCTTTGGATACTTTAAGAATTTACCATACTAGATATATTGTTGAAAAACGATTACCAAGGAATTCTAGATTTGAACTATAATAAAGTAAGTCTTTTACAAACTAGCATCTACAGCAAGTATGTAGAAAACAAAAGTGTCGTTGCAGAGGTAAATATTGAATTTGAAAGTCAAATAGCTCACCTCTCTGATAGACATCTAATTAGGGTCACTAAAATTTGGGTACTGCTCTATTGCAAGATAAAGAACCTGCGAGAATTGCAACTCAGTTAACAGACAATTTACCTTGTAAATAAAACAGCTTAGCATTGGTTTCAATGGACAAAACTTTGCTTTTTTATCTTAAATATTAAGATAAGCCAATGTCTAGGATAAGGACTGCACAAAAAAGCTTGGCAATCAACATCATCAACACTCTTAGCTGAAGACAAACAATACAGACATAATAAACACACTCCTACCTCGGTGTCTAATTTGTCAAAGTCTTCAAAAGGCATAAACGTAGTACAAGTAAACGTTTTATCCTGGAAAGTAGAAAACGTAAATAAAATTAATACAGTGGTTCGAGTAAAAGTATATTTAACTAGGATCACTCGAAGACCATAAACCTCAGTCAAGCAAAAGGGGTGTGGTGGGATTTCCAGATTTCTGAATATTCAAATGAGATGTACTAATAGGCTGTCATAGTACTTGGCTTTTCCCCCACGAGGGATTTCCTGGCTAGTAGTGGTTGTATGAGGATATCATTACCAAAAATTTCAAAATGATCAAGAAACTAGAATTTGGTCAACATCATCACGGAAAAAGCATCAGCTTTAGTGAGTCTGAGTATCAACATTCTGCATAATTTCAGAATGATACGTTTATAACTTTGAGTTACTTTGCTAACAGACAAACAGACGGGCAAACAAACAAATAGGCAGGCAAACGGACGGGCAGACAAACAGACGGGCACATAAACAGACGGGCACATAAACAGACGGGCAGATAGATAGGCGGGCATGCATCGCAAACATGACATCCTTGGAGGAAGAAGAAAATGGGAACAAATACAAAAATGGCAGTTTTATACTTTGACATATGATAAAAGTATTGATCTCACCCTTTACAAAAGTGAAAACAACGACTAGGGGAGGTTGTTTCTAATAGGTACCAGCCATACATGCTTTATGTCATCTGCTCAATATCATTGAGAGACAGTAACATATGGCAAAATAAAAAAGCTTCCTATAAATAAGAGATGAAGAAAAGCACAGCACAAAGGTCGCAAGAAGATGTTGATTTAGGAACACGATGTACTATTTCCAGAAAAAAACTGGAACGCATAGAAAAATTACAGATGCAAATACTTAGTCGAGATATCATCAGACAACAAACAAAAATGAGCCAATGAAACACGGGCAAAAAGAAGATAATCCAGTGCGAATTATGCCAGGTGCATCGAATAAAAATGCAGACTAAATGAACATCATCATCATTCACAGATCCTTATTGCAAAACGGACGGTGAGATCTTTCCAAACGCATGTCCTTAGTTAGTGCACATGAATTAGAAAAGATGGCAAGTGGACTAAAAACAACGCAGTGTCACTAATTCATAG
The DNA here is from genome assembly GCA_024741275.1 of Chironex yamaguchii. Lineage (NCBI taxonomy): Eukaryota > Metazoa > Cnidaria > Cubozoa > Chirodropida > Chirodropidae > Chironex > Chironex yamaguchii. The sequence continues at coordinate 11,313 of JANTCA010077083.1, forward strand.
AAAACAAGGTCATAGTCCAATGTGAACCTTAACAAGCAGCACAAAAAAACCAAACGTGACTTAACAAGAACATTTGCATCAAGGAGATGTTTGAAGAACGACCTATCTTCATAAAGTATATTTGACCACTTGCTAACAGAAAGTACAAGCGAAGGATGCCTAAGATTTTTCTATAATGTTCATGCCTTTTATGAACAAGGATGAATATGCAATACCTCAACGGATATAAATATTGACGCTAACAATGAATTTGAGATTAACATTAGGTTTTCGTAAAAGATAAAGTTGAGTGGAAATAAATGAATGACTTTGCAAGTATAAAAACAACATTAATAGCAACATTCTCTAAATATACACTGACTTCAAAAGGATTTCACCTCTCATTTACATCGCTCTTTTCTTAGTAAACATCGCGTATGGAAACTAACGTAGTGTCATGATTTGCAGATCGCGTCACTACAACGGCAGAATAAAAAGCGGTAAATCTGCAACTAAATTCTGATCGGCGTACCGTACTATAGTGTAAACAAACTGTTAGAGTCGTTTTAAGCACCGATAATGTCCTGTAAAAATCAGCTTACCTGGTTAGGTAAAGCAATCATCATGAACGTGTTTCTTGGCCAAATGTGTAAATAACTTGGATCCATCTTGAACTGAAATAACATAAAAAATGAAGATAGTACCAGAACATTGGCAAACACAAACACTGTCAGATGTATACACTAAATAATGCAGAGCAGAAACGTCAAGTTAATTTCTTAATACATTAAAAAAATATCTGGCAAGCTTGCCAACTGAAAAGGATCCTGTTGCCTTCAAACTTATTTCAGATTATTAAAATAAAATAATAGGTGCCACAAGAAAAAGTTTTCATGTATACAACCATAAGTATTTGTTATAGGCATGCTGCTGTCCCTATTAATGCAGGGATCAAAATAAGCAACTTTTGGCTCAAAGATGATGCTTGCAACGAGTTTCATCAATACAAATTTTTACGTCATAGTGTCTACTGTTACAGATTATTCACCGAGTTCCAAATTTCTGGCACCTTTTTCAATTTCTACCGGTTTCTACCGATTACTATGACAGGAAAGGTGTATCTCTGCAAAGGGATGAAAAAACTACAGACGATCTTAAGCATTTAATTAGTATGACGGGGATGATCAAGTCGTCAAAAGTCCGTCGTCTGAAATCCAAAAAGCATAGCCCTAAGGATAACTTAGTGAACCCAGCTCTATGCATAATGAAACATATAACGTAAGCTATCCAGTTCATTATACGTCCAGCAATACGAAAGCAAAATTGGTGGTCACATTAGGATGAAGGGGCTGACTTCTGCTGCTTTTTAGAGCAGGGCCACAAAAGTATTTTTCAAAATAAATTTCTGCACAGGAATGCAAACTGCGAGATTTCTAACTGCAACAACATTATTCACCTCCAATGGACAATTGACAATCCGTTGTCCGAGAAATAGAAGGTCATAATTAACGACAACTATCTGTCAATGTTTCGCATTCACCATGCGAGCTCTTCAACGAAACTATCGTCAATTGTTAAGGACCCTGGGATGCAGTCATGATGGTTGATTACTGTTGGGGTCTGGAGAGGAACGTCCCTGTTGGTAAGCATTCGTGGGGTTTGAAGAAACTGAAGTTTATGCTACGAATTTTGCCTTGTAATTACCTATATCAAGATATTCACAGAAATTGAAGCTTGTAACATTAAATAAATACATTCTGTTACAGAAAGATTTCTTTCTCCTAAAACATTTTTGGGACAAGAAATATTAGTGAAAAATAACTGATAATGTCGCGAAAATGCAACATATTATTCAGAAGATTGGATTTTTTAAAATCAAATAAGCATAAAAACCTGACTTGATTGAAAACAACGAACGTCATTTTTGTATTCAGCGGTGCAAAATGATCCTACCTTAGTTGAAAAAACCTAGACAACTTAAAAACATTTTTTGTAACTCCATGATATTGACGCACGTTAAGTCGATAAAATGTGAATCAAGTTTTCTAATCTTTACTTCTCTAGTTGTAAACAATCTGCTATCAATGTAGCAAATAAAGTAACATAATACCCACAGTCAAAAGAAACGGAAATTCCACATTGTCTTGGTCTTTTTGTAATATCATTGCTTTTGTCGTTACATGGATGGATACAGGACCTCGTGTCCAACATCACAAGCTCTTCCTCGGCCAAATTTCAAAGGACATGTCTCCAGCAGCCTGACGACTGGAGACGCGTCATTCCAAACGTAGCTCAGAAAAAGCTTACGACTCATGATACGGTCAATTCCTGCACTTATGATGTCAATTTTTATGAGGGTGAAAACAGAGGCAGGTCATGTAAGGCGGTAATACATCAATGCCTGTATTTGATAGCATACATCACCATTTCCATTTGGTTTCATCTGTATTTCCTTGTAACCATGAGGAATAAACTCTTGTCTGTAATTCATTCTAAAGAATAAAAAAGACAGATGTAGTCTCGTCACGAGATTCATACCAAACTACCTCTACCATGTAAAACAACACAATAACCTCTCTTGACATTAATAATTACCAGTTACAATTAGGATATGGAATGTTTCAAGAGTTGCGTAAATGAAATGAGAAAATATTTATAAATGTTTACAAAAAATTTATGTTGGTGTGCGGAAATAGATGTGCTTGACTAACGTTAGTTCTTGGTTAACGAAGGAGGTTCTAGAAATGGCAACTGTACTTTGAAGTAAATGACAACAAACATCTTTCAGATAATTTTAGAGCAAGTACTTTGATGTGTGCTCTTTGTTACAAACACTTAAATTAAACAGCTACAATAACGGCATACAGAAAGCTACTGTGGATCTTTCTGGAGGTAACACAGCCACCAATAGTAGAATGAAGGTACAGTTGTAGGGTTTGTGGCCATTACAATCACAAATCTCTTCTTCACATACGTCCGGACTGTATACTTTTATCTAAAATAAGCACAAACTACGTAAAATGGACACCTCGCAAGTACAAAAGACATGACACTTACAAGTGTATTCGTTGCCAAATTACACGACAAGACGATCTGGTTTAAACGATTAAGAATCCTTCAACTAATCCTACTAAAAGAGCCATAACAGCAGTTGTGGTCTAGGTTTTAATGTCAGGTAGTACTAACCACACAAAACCTCCCTGACAAACGTATTTGTAGCCAACGATATCAGATCAAGTTCAGCAATTAAATTATCAAAGATAAAAACAAAGTATAAAGCTACACGGTATCAGTTCCTTGCACTTTTTCATATGCCCGCAACGGAATGTGTGTTCTTAGTAGCAAATGGAAGAGATTGCAAGAGGGGTGAGGCATTGTTATCTACCGCTAAACAATACAATGAAATCTTTTGGCTGTCAAAATATGCTCCATCACGACAAGGCTTCCACTTTATACAGGTTTAAGTTATGGTAGTTTTGCTGCATTAATTGGTTTAAGTTATGGTAGGTTATGGTTAAGTTATGGTAGGTTTACTGTATTAATTGGTATATATATAGATATAGATATAGATATGAGGATTGCAAGTTCGAGCCCGGTCGGCTCCCACTTAGTGCAGCTATTGTGGTAATGCTCCACTCTTGACAAATAT
>JANTCA010077094.1:0-14940 GCA_024741275.1 Chironex yamaguchii
CTCTTCTTGTCTGGTTTGCTCCTCTTCCTTCGATCCTAAAAAGGCTTGATAAATGGTCTCTATTTTCGCCTCCTTTTACATGACTTTCTTTCTTTTCTCGCACCTATGATGTTTCAGATACTCCGCTCTTTGAAAACTTCCCTTACATTTTCCACATGCAAATTTAGAGGGTTGTCTGCTGTGAAGTTCTAATATATGATGGGTCAAAGAGTATTTTCTATTAAACGATCTGTCACAAATTCTGCACTGAAACATCTTGACTGTAAAATTTTGGAAGTTGGATGACTTATATATTACATGTGGAAGTCAAAACAGGATTAACAGGTTTTACTGGAATGTAGAAAGAAGAAAAGTCTTTTTTGGAAGAAAAGTTGGTCCAAATTTCGCGGTCTTTGAAAAATTTGTATAAATGTGATGGACTTCTTGGGAAGAAAACTTGGTTCAAATTTTGATGTCTTTTGGAAAATCTGGATAAATGTGATGGACTTTTTTGAAAGAAAACTTGGTTCAAAATTTTGCGGTCTTTTGGAAAATTTGTATCAATGTGATGTACTTTTTTGGAAGAAAACTTGGTTCAAATTTCGCGGTCTTTTGAAAAATTTGTATAAATGTGATGGACTTTTTTGAAATCTTGAAGTTTTAAATTCACATGAAAATGGATATGATAGAGTATATTATAGATATTGATGTGTTTCAAGTCCCATCACGAAGGCATTTTTGTGTGCATGAAATGGGGGTTTGTGTGTGGGTTTGTGAGTGAGAGAAAGACCTTCAGACGACCATGTTGTGCGGTTACTCTATAAAGGAAAATATTCAGACCGAAAGAAGTACGTTGGGATGGTTGTTATGTTGCTTATCATTGACAAAGTTCGAATTAACATGCGTCAATCATAATCTCTCGTTGTTATCACAAACAACATGAAAGGATTAACTTAAGGCTTTTTTAACACCAGAAGAAGAATTTTAATGTAGTGTTAGCTTAATATTAGTTACATGTAGTAATATGAAACAGACTATAACTTCGAAGTCTGTACATGCGCACTTGTGTTCTTGTTGTTGGCAAAGCAGCCATTATTAAAACCACGTTCCAACCATAGCACTCTCTTACGTTATGTGTGTGACTGTTTACCCAATCCACAGTTAATAACACGACATGGTGTCAGAAGTGGGATAAAGTAACATCCAGAGAAGCGGTAAGAAATTACTTTCTTCGAGAACTAATGCCATATAGACAAATTTGAAGTGTTTTTTCTTCTCGATGTCTCGACCTCCATGTGACCTCGTGGTTAGGCCCATCAGGTACTGTTAGTCTGCTGACAAATTTGTAACAACAGTGAAAGCCCCAAACATTATGAAAGTATTCAGTGATTATATATCAGGATATTGTCGATATGGCAACATATCAGATGCAACCACCAGAGAATTTTACGTTCACTAAACCAGAGGTATGGCCGAGATGGTTGAAACGGTTTGAATGATTCAGAGTAGGGTCAGGATTAGGTGCTAAGGATGGGCCTATCCAAGTTAACACACTGATTTACTCGATGCGAGGTGAGGGCGAGGATATATTTAAATCTTTCGGCTCTCTGAGGATGATTCTAGGAATATGAAACTGTTGTAGAGAAATTTAATGGTTATTTCGTAACAAGACAAAATACTATTTTTGAACGGGCTAGATTTAACCACAGATGTCAGATTGAAGGAGAGTCAGCAGAAAGTTTATCATGGCATTGTATTCATTAGTAGAACACTGTGAATATGGACAGTTAAAATCTGAAATAATGCGAGACAGTACTGTAGTAGGCATAAGGGATAGTCGCCTGTCTGAAAAACTACAGCTTGACCCCACACTAACTTTAGACAAGGCTGTGAATCAAGTACGCCAGTCTGAAACAGTAAAAAAACCAGTAATCTGTAGTTAGAAATGATGATCCAACAAAATAATCCGTTGACTCAGTACATGGCAAACTTGTTACACACAAACCTTTTGTAAATAAACAACACACAAGCAGAGGCTCCCTGAGGAGCAGTACAGGCAAAGGAAACACAAATTCGCCCAATCATCCTCGGGAGAGATGTCCTGCAAAGGATAAGACATGTAGTAAGTGCAAAAAGCGTGGACACTCCAAGAAATGCTGTAAAGACATTGAGGAAGTGTATATTGATTCTGATGAAGGAAAACAGGATGTTTTCTTAGGAGAAGTCGCTCATGGAGACTCAAGTCCATGGTTTGTTAATGTTAAAATACAAGGAACACCTATGAAATTTAAGATTGACACTGGCGCCAATGTGACAGTAATTTCGAAGGAAATCTACCACAAGTGTGACGGCACAAAACTGCATCCATCAGATACAGTCCTACATGACCCAGGACACAATAAGCTTGATGTCCAGGAAATGTTTATGTGTAACTTGAAAATAAAAAATAAGTCAGTGAAGCAAGATACATATGTCATGGATGGACTCAAACAGTCACTTCTGGGACAAAAGGTGGTAGAACTCTTAGGACTTATCTACAAAGTTGATGAAGTAGCTGAAAAACAGATTGATTTTAAGTTGAAATACCCAAATTTATTCACAGGATTGGGAAAAATCGTGGGAGAATACTACATTAAGCTATGCAGTGATGCATTCCTTTCACGCTTAACACACCACGTAAGGTACCACTACCCTTACTTCGCAAAGTTCGTGATGAACTCAAACATATGGAACAGATGGGTGTTAATGAGACTATAAATGAGCCAACTGAGAGGTTTGCTGGAACAGTATTCTATGCCAATGGAAAGGTCAGGATTTGCGTTGACTTAACTAAATTGAACGAGAGTGTTCAATGTGAGAAACACCCCCTACTGTCAGTAGATAAGACATTAGGACAGTTAGCTGGTGTGAAAATATTCAGCAAGATCGACGCCAATTCTGGATTTTGGCAGATTAGACTCTCAGAAGAGTGTGCACGCCTCATGACATTTATTACACCTTTCAGGCAATACTACTTCCGGAGATTACCATTTGGCATATCCTCCGCCCCAGAGCACTTTCAGAGAAAGATGAGTCAAATCCTCGAAGGGGTACCTGGAGTCGTTTGTCATTTGGATGACATCTTGATTTATGGTAAGGACCAATCAGAGCACGATGAGAGGCTACATGCAGTATTGAAATGACTCAGTGCTAGTTTTCAAAGTCTGAGGTCAAATTTGTAGGATACATCATCAACGGAAATGGCATACTTCCCAACCCTGAGAAGATAACTGCTATCACACAAATGGAACCACCAAAGGACGTAAGTGGGGTTGGGCGTGTCCTCAAAATGGTCAATCAGATGGGGAAGTTTTCACCCAATATCGCAGACAAGACAAAGCTGATATGAGATTTGTTGAGCAAGAAGAATCAATGGTCATGGGATACACCACAGGAAAACGCATTTCGGGAATTGAAAACAGAGCTAAATTCTAGTCCTACATTAGCTTTATAATACCCTAACAAAGACAAAGTCGTTGGAGCTGATGTGTTGTCATACAGCCTTTGGGCGGTTCTTATGCAAGTACGGGAAAACAGTCAATGATGATGCCTACAGAGCAAAGGTATGCTCAAATTAAAAAGGAGGCTCTTGCATTGATGTCGGCATGCGAACGTTTCTCAGAATATATCCTAGGCAAAGAAATACTCCTAGAGACTGATCATAAGCCTCTGACCCCATTGCTAAGCAACAAGAGTATCTGCAAACTTCTTCCGCACATTCAATGATTTCGGATGCGACTCATGCACTTTGACTACAATATTACTCATATCCCAGGAAGAGAACTTTATACGCCAGACGCTCTGTCTAGAGCAACTCTCAGGAATATCGAAGTATCAAGTTCATTGGAAGAGGAAACCAATGTCTATGTGGATAGTGTCATCAATGCAATTCTAGCATCAAACCGTCGTCTTGATGAAATTTGACGAGAGTCAAAAATGGATTCAGTGATCCATATAGTCATGTCATAATGTTTAGGAGAGTGGCTGGTTGATAAAGGCAGGGTACCAGAATGTGTTAAACCCTACTGGGGAATACAAGGTCGGCTGACTGTAAGCAAAGGTTTATTTCTAAAAGGTGAGAGACTTGTGATACCTTCCACCTTGTGTTAAGATACCTTGGACAATATTCATGAAAGTCACCTAGGGATTGTAAAGTGCAGGGAACGTGCAAAAGAATCCATGTGGTGGCCTAGATTAAGTACACAGATTGAAGTTCTTGTAAATGCATGTCATCAGTGCATTGAAACAAGGAAAACTCGGCTCAAACTTCTCATACCAACACTGGTACAGTCACGACCTTAGCAAGTCGTTGGGAGGAACTTCTTCCATTACAAGGGTGAAATTATCTCCTTGTAGTAGATTACTATTCTCGCTTTGTTGAAATTGCAAAACTATCATTGATGACGTCAGATGATGTACTCGTACATTTAAAGTCCATTTTTAGTCGTCATGGCATTGGATACTGCATTTTGAAGTTACTGAGGAATTCGACAAGTATAACATAAACTGCTGTCAATGCGATTCCATAACTGTAGGTTTTGCAAGGTTGGCAAAGAGTTGTTTAAGTAGCGAGATGTGAACTTATATGTTTCGAGGTAGTCAACTATGGGCTTTGTGCCAGAGTTTAAGATGTTCTTTGAAGCATTCTTTAGTTAAAGCTTTGATTATATGTCCTTGTGACGTAAGTGATTTGGTAACATGATCTTCTTTTTGATTTTGGATGTTTTGAACAACTGTTTTGCTGCTGGTCTAACAATCGTAGATAATGTTTTTAGGTTTAGTGTCTTCATCAACGAAATTAATAAGAGAATCAATAGCACTTTGTAACTTCTTTCTCATAATGACCTGAGAATGAGATTGAGAATAAGCTTGTAAGAACTAGTAACTATGAAACAGCTGCTAGATTGAGTGTAGATGCAACGTCGACATGACATGGACCCCCAAAGGGCCGGAGAACACGAAAACGACTCAAGACGATTTGGTGATGGACGACGGAGAAGAAGAGAGAATATTCAGGCTAGCACTGACTGCTGCAACCAAGAGGGAAGAATTGAGACATTCTGTAGAGGCTTTGTGTACCACTAGGCATGAAGAAGACATAAAAGTGAAATAGTCACCCCAAATCCAAATTGTACTCACTTAATCACTGTCCTTGAAACACAAAGCTGTCAATAATCTAGTTGTTTGAAAGTCGCAACGTAACTTAGACATCCATGGCTGCATCGTGTCTAATGATTAAACTTTGCTGCTCGTGTAAACAGGGATTTGAATTTGGTCCAATGTTTTCAATTCTACTGTTCAGCTTTTGGGTTTAGGTTCAAATTAAACTTTGACAACCATACCATGACGTTTTGTTGGAACACATTTAATTCTTGTTTTACACATTGCAAGTTATCACCTCGCTGCTGGAGACACCGATGAGGTTTAAAACTTTTTCTCCTTCCTTTATGTCACTAAGAAAAATGTAGAATAAATTTGTAATGCTGCCACACTTTTGAAGAAGATAACGATCCATCCGCGAATTCTCGACTTACATGACCGTTGTCATACGACAGGATGAGGAATAGCTATAACATAGGTGATATATGTAAAGAAAATGAGGACTGAGACCAAACGAGCACATTTATACACGAAGCAATTATAGTAGTGACAAAAGACAACAACAAAAGAAAGACAAGATCCATGAAAAGACAAAGAAAGTAGAAAGATCTAGGGTAAAAAAATATACATATAGATAGGAAAAGTTTGAAGTAATAGAGAGAAAGGAGGAAGTGTGTGGATAAAGTTTTTAATGGAAGTCTCAGTTTACTCCGTCAAAGTAAAGAGTCCATTGAGTGTGGATAAGGCTATTCTCTATTGGGAAGAGGGGCATGTCGGTGGTCTCTAGTGTTGTGAAGAACGATAGTGCACTTAAGGATGATTGTAATACCGTGGCTGTTGTAGCCAAAATCTGATGCACAGGTGTATCATGATAGTGTGATATGTCGTCCATGTGTTCATGTGAGCTTGATTGAGAAGGTCGGAGAAATATCTAGTTTACAGTCGATAACTTGTTAACTGAAACCTCACTTTTAATAGATATAACATTTTGAATTACGTCATACGTTTAAAACAACAACATCCAAAAGAGTCTTAGCAAAACGATTGGCCGATTCCAAATGTATGTGAAAAACAACTGCGTGACTCAGTGACCATGATGCGTCATTATCGACATTATTGATTTAACCATTCAATGTCAGTACTAATAGTCCTAATTTTCGAGACAACTCAAGATCGTATAATTCATTTTGTTTGAGAATGTATTCATTATTTTGATGACGGACAAGATTTCAATAGTTTGATGACTTGGGTCTTAATTTCAATCTTTTGTACTGCCATATAGTTGGTATTTTGCTAAGTCTTCCGGAAGTTTCTGCATTCACTGCAATTGGTATGCTGGCTTAGTGAGTTTTCGAGTATCGGTCTATGCACTGAGACTATGCCACGGCCTGTGATTAATTAAGCATAGCTGGTTTAGAGAGCTTGTAAGTGTCCTCGCTTTATATGGGACTCCAATGTTCGTTAATTAAAATAATCTTAAGAATTTGCAAACAGTTTTTTATATTTAAAACTCATGAGATAACTTAAGATAACAGTTTACCGAAAGAAGCCGATGTGTGACACTGGAATGTTTGTTTTCACTCAGTGGTACTTTGAACATTGAGGCTGGACGTTTCAAAATCTCTTAAGTAAGGACATAAACTGAACTGAGGACACAAAGGTGACTATTTATTCTGCAAAGTGGCTGTGCAGTTCGTCCGTAAGATAACGGTAGGGCAGTTAGTGGTAATGACAGGAGCAGCATGCCCCACATTGGGCCAAGTCAGGTGCGCAGGTGAACCAAAAAATGTTTCGAACACTTCACTGGTATGGATCACATTGAACAGGGCTGGATTCGTTTGTTTCAACCAATTTCTCGTATTATGGTCAATCAAGGAAGCTCGAATCCAGTCTTTCATTGTGCAGTGGCTGCGTTCTAGATGCCAATTGCCCTGTTGGTAGTGAGGCGTACTGTGAGTCAGCTTTATCCCATACTTCATCAACAGACTTGAAAATTGACTTGACGTGAATTGTGTACCGTTGTCGGTCAGAACAGTCTGTGGTGGGCCGAATTTCTGTACCCAGTTCCTCTCAAAATTTTTGCACACAGTTTGACCAGAAATGTTCGTCAATGGCACTGCATCCAAGAATCCAGAGCCGTGGTCTAGCATGGTGAGCACGTATTGATATTCTCATGTAGTTTGAGGCGTGGGTCCAACCAGATCGAGGGCAACAAACTCACGGGACAAAACATCATCGGATGTGGGCAGCTTTCCTCCAGGTTTCTTGCCTGATGTATAAGAGCTGGTCTGGTTACATGTTGAGCAGTCGTTTTGAAATTGACGCAAAATGTTCAACATTTTTGGAAACCAGTAACCATGTGGTAGCAAGGACTTGAATGACCGAAAAGTGACAGGCGTCGTGATATTTTTTTACCAAAGGGATAATGTCATTTTCGTCCACTTTTGTTCCAGATACAAAGGGGACCACATTTGTGTTCAAACAGGAGAATGACGTGTCTTCCTGTTTGACATGATCGTCAATGAATGACCCAGATTTTCTGCTTAACTGGTCAGCAATCACATTTCGAGCACATGGTATATACGTCACCTCAAAGTCGAATTCCTGGAGAAGATTTTGGTAATGTGCATGTCGCTGGCAGCTTGGTTGCTTGAGTTTGATCATAGAGAGCAATGGGCGATGGTCAGTGTAAACAACACACTTATGACCGTACAAGTAGTGACGAAACTTGTCCTGTCAAAATCCTGTCAGGAGCGCTAAGTACTCATGGCCCATTCCAGAGTAAGACTTTTCACTCAAGTCAAGGAAACAGCTGTAAAGGTATACAGGTTTGCCACTTTGAAATAGAACTGCACCAACAGCAATATCAGAGGCATCCATATATAGTTCAAATGGCTGAGAGTAATCAGGGTGATATAATAGGCAGTCTTTCGAAATCGCAAGCTTTACTGCATTGAAGGCTTTGTGACATTCATAGGTCCATGAAAATGTTCTTGATTTCGACGCCTTGAGAGCAAATATAGGTGACATAATATCCGCAAAATGAGAAACAAGTTTCACAAGATAGTTTGCAAAACCAACAAAAGAGTCCAACTCTTTGCAAGAGGCTGGTAGTGACAATGCTAGCAAATGCTCAACTTTCGAAGGATTCGGTTTCAGCCCATCTTTAGTAACTAGATGGCTGAGGTACAGAACGTCATATGCAGCAAATTTAAACTTGCTCAATTGGATTTTCAAGTTATTTTTACGTAATTTGTCGAAGACAGTTTGAATATAATCAGCATGTTGTTGCCAAGACTCTGAGGCAATGGTAATGTCATCAACATACGGAATATCTACACTCACCTTCATGTTGGCAAATATTTGGCTCATCGTGCATTTAAAGGTGGGAGGGGGGAGCGTTACATAAGCCAAACGGCATGACATTAAATTCATAAACTTTATCATGTGTCAAGAACGTCATTTTGCATTTGTCATCTACGGCAATTTCTATCTGCTAGTAGCTACTGGCAAGGTACAAAGTCATATAATACTGCGCATTAGCAGTGTATGTCAGCACATTTTCGAAGATCAGGATCTAGAACGTGTCGTTTCGCGTTTTTTTATTGACTGGCCGATAGTCCACAACAATGCAAAATTTTTTGTTCTTTTTGGGCACAAGGAAGAACGGGCTGGACCAGTGATTGGGATTTTCGAATAATATCAGCTGAGAGCATTTCGGACATTTGCCTACAGGCTTCATCCCTCAAAGAGTGGGGCAACCGATATGGTTTGGGATAGGCTGGACTCCATTTGGCATCAATAACATGTTGACCAATACGGCATCATCCCAAATTATGTGTACTGGCATAAAATATATCATCGTTCTTCTGCAACAAATGATCCAGCTCTGCTTTTTGCTTTTCAGACAATTGATCTCTGAATTGATGCTCAAAGATGGACAAGACTTCATCACCAAAATGCAGTCGGACACTCAATGCTCTCAAGGCAGAAAGTCCAAGCAAAATATCATAAGGAGCAGAGTCGAAAACAGCAAAATCCAATGTTTTCCAAACACCGCCGGTTTCCACCAACATGGACAGTTTGTGAAAATAAGGAAATCTCTGAAGATTGGCTAAATAGCAAACTCTGTTTACAGAGTGCAGTAAATAATTCAAATTGTTTCTTTTTACAAATCTTGAATACAAAACATTCAAACTGGAACCTGTATCAATAAAAGCCTCTGTTTCAATAGCATTGTTCAACACCACAGGAATGAAAGCTCCCTCAGGCTGCCCTGGCTCAGACACTGAGGATACAATCAGTTTTTTGGCGCGTCTTGCTCGCAACACAGACGTTTTATGTGCCCTTTGCGACCACATTTTTCACAGATCTTCTCTTTCCAGCAATATTTGGAGAGGTGGCCTTTCTTGTGGCATTTGGTGCAGACAGCATCGGGAATGGTGAATGAGGTGGATCCGTTCTCGGTGGAAATATCCTCGAAACGGATTTGTACCAACTTTTTCAGCATGGATCCCAAATCTTCCTTCTCGAGCTGAGGCCGGTGGCCTCATCAACAGCCCAGGTGTTTTCAAAAACCACTTTGCTAGTTTACAAAGCTGGCGCACAAACTCGACCAAAACGCCTCCATATTTCAATTCTATGAAAGACTTGAGGGGATTCGTGGAAGGTGCAATTTGCATGTCTTCCAGCTGCTGTATAATGGACAAATAGGCCAACCTGCCATCATTACTGACCACATCTCCCAACTTTGATATCGAATACTTTATGGTTTTCAGCTTTTTGTCGTCCTGGACCTCCAAAAGTTCTATAAAAGCTTTCAAATTCTTTGAGCCAGGTATCTGTAGCATCAACAGACTGGCACACAGTAACGAGTTGAACAAAGTTCATTGTAATGTGTATCTGATACTGACTGCGCCAGTATAAAGTGGTTGTAAAGCTAGGCGATAAGATAACAGACTGGTTTTTTAAGTGTCCAACAGCCTAACTAATATAGCATCGCATTTGAATATCATTGTCACAAAATATCTATACTACATATATTTGTCATGTGTGTTCTTCGGTTCTGGCTCTCCGCTCGTTCACCACACATTCGAAGTATAATTGTATAATCCAAAAGATCAGTGAAACTGTCTCACTCCTTGAAACTGTATTTGCTACATTTAATTTGTGTCAGACAGCCATGGTGAAATAAATACATAGAGAGTAAAGTCAGTAAATTAGAAGACTCGGTTAAGATTTTCAACTGCAAATTTTTAACTTATGAAAAGAGGCATTTACAATCAATCATGCCCTCTCATGTTCACTAACAACACTCGCAGATAAAAGTCATTACAAAGATTCCTTGGTTTAGAAACAATGCACCCTTGTAAGGCACCCGCCATATTTTCAAGACTCAAATGTAAGTAACTTCTATGTCTATACTATCTAAGTCAAACTTGAAATTAAATCATGAGTTAATTTGAAAATGAACTCAGAATTAGCTCATAGTGGAAACAAGCTTAAGCTTCAAAATTTAAGAGCAACTAGACAAGATTGGATATGGCGCTAAATAAATCGATGGTGGTGGTTAACAAGACCGTATTGTAGAATAGAATGCATAGTGCAATTGGTTTCGTGAGACCATGTTCACAATTGGCTCCATCTTCTTACTATTTTCCCTTTACCTTCTCCATATCCTTATCTACTGCCTACTCTGCAAGAAAAAAACTTTTTATTTGGTGAGGGCTTATCACTATTCCATAACTCTTGCCCTTCAAACCTGATTTTGCTGCTGCTGAGGGCTTCTTATTAAGCAACCATCTTTTACTATCTTTTACTTTTTGAGATTAACTGTTGAGTTTTCAAGTACTCACACCCTGATTATCTTCATAAGTGGTCGTGGCTCTTTTTTCTCAAGTACAAATGCCATTATCAAGCCAGGAAGCCAAGTCACATTCTTGTGATGTGTCGGTGAAAGCACATTGATCGATCTCGCTTGCTCTGCCAACTGATGCATCCACATTCAAATCAAAAGACTAAACGGCTCGTAGTCTTTCAAGTCGAAATATCAATTGCCCAATCCGCATTAGAAAACTTTGAAAGCTCAATTTTCCATCCATCAAATACGAATCAATAATTAATTGTAGTCCACACATACTGCAAAACAAATACAACTGCATTCCGATGAGTAGAAGAGGGCTTCGGTTGTCCAATTATGTACAAAAGTTGCAACTTTGCCTTCCATTTGAAGAAGCGAACAACCTAACCTTGAATTGTTTACCTAAAAGGCCTTATTCTCAAGGATATCTCAATCAGCAATTTCTACTGGGTTATGAGAAAGACTCAGGAATGAAGCTTGAGATATTCATCAATCGATGTTATCGACATATTGTACATTCTTAATTTTTAAGAAAGTTGAATGAAAAAATGTGACTTTTGTCAAAGAAACGCGATTTTTGCATTGTCAGTAAATATATAGATAGTCCTAAATATCTCTAAAGCATGTTTGTATTAACAATGTAGGGCAATTAAGGACATTTTTGCAGAAAAATAAGGACACAGGTCAGCAAAATTCTAAGACGTTTTAAGACAGTTTCCTGAAACAACACTACTGTAAGACGATGCAGGACCAAATGTTCCATGTTACCATGCAAAAAGCTCTTTGACTCACACAAGGAAATTATTGGCAGAAATAAACTGAAGGGCATGCACATTTATCACCACTTTCAATACGCATGGCACACATTGACCAGATATACACACAACCAGATATACTCACAATGTGTTTTATATTCTATTTCCTTTTGAAATAGCTGTCAATAAGCCAGCAGCAAACGAATGCGGACAAACTGATGGGGGAATATGGACAAAATACAGAATTGTAAGGACATATGATAGATCTTTCACTGTTGCTAAAATAAAAGTTTCAAAGTATTATTTTTCCTTTCTATTCATTATTTCTGCTTATGTCGCCTGAGAAAAGTTCCAATTAGTGGGTGTATTCAGGTTCAGGACCGCAAAAATTGTTCGAATTAGCGGAGTTCGAATTAAACAGCAGAATACATCAGAATTTCTTATGGAAAACTCTAGGGACTGGAAATTTTTTTCGAAAGAGTAAATTGTTTGAATTAACCAGCTTTCGAATTAGCAGATGTGTACTGTAACTGCGTATAGCGTAGCAGCAAAATCCACACGAATATCTAACGTCAATTCACTTTTTCTTTAACCTTTCAAAAGATTTATTGGACTAAATTCACATGCTTATTTTACACACACACACACATACACAACACAGATATACATATGTGTATATGTATATAATGTGGAGATGTTACATATATCTCACACTGATAAACGTCTAACCAGAAAGACAGAAAAATATGCATTTGATTCACTTTAAATGCATATTTAAAGGGTGTAGAAGTTATAACTTACTTCTTCACGTCAATCATCTTTGCTTTACTATTCTTTACTGCATTTGAACTTGGACAATTTTGGTAATAGTTTAGTTCAGTTTAATTGATAGTTTGTACATAGCTCACATTTTATATGCATTTAATTAGACATTCTTTTTGTGGTGCTAATTGTATTTGCAATTAAACAGAGGACAGTAGGAGTTGGGTCCCTGTTCTTGAAATATGTACAAAATATCTAGCTGCATGTTACTTAATTTCGAAGGCATGAAAAATGCCATCCTTCCTCAAGGTTTCTGATTTGTAATTTTTAACAGCTTTATAATACGAAAAAAAAAAGTTTGGTATCAATGAACTAATTTTGTTGTTCTTGTCACTTGCATGACTTCATCCTCTGTAAATATATTTCTGATTAACATACCATGTAGGAGGAACTACTGCAGTCTATAGTATGTTTATATTTGATTTTGCATTTAGCATGTCTATATCCTATTTGTGAACTAAAGCATGATGTTATGTCAAAGAACCAAATAATATTGGCAGAATAATTCAAATGTGTTTGTGTTATAACACTCAGATGCAGTGCACTTATTATATCACAACTTTCAGTACAATGTAGTATGTGAAGAATAATTTACTGAAAAGTAACAGTGGAAATTTTTGATCCACAAACGTTTTGTATATAATACACAAGAACTATTAATGAGTATAGCTAGGAGGAAACGTAAAATTCCATATTGTTTATTTAGAAACTTGGATGACTGACCTGATTGACATTCAGAAGAGTCACGAAAAGTCAGGCAGTGGTGCCTTGACAACTCTGCTGCCAAGAAAGAGAGTTGGACATTAAGAATCAAGTGATGAATTATATCTGAAGACCAACGTCTTTTTACAAGGCAATTTTATTCAACGGTACTTAACACAAATGCTAACAGAGGTTAAAAGAAGCAATTTACAAATGTCGTCAATATCTATCTGTGGTAATATGAAAAATATGGTTGCCTGCAAGGAATAAAACAGTTTTAAATAGTCCTTTGTATAAAATGTGCATTTATGTTTAAGAAACCATTCAATTACCTTTGATCACATGGGCTAGGCCTTATGCATAGGAGCTCATGTGGATTACATATGGATTGTATGGTTTAGTATGATAACATACATAAATGAGTATGGAAACAACAGGCTCAATGATTTCAAAACAATACCTATACTGTTATGACAATGAAATATTGATGGTCAGAATTACAGACTTGTTTGAATATATTTGTATCTATTATGAAGTAGGCAAAGAAGATCTTGAGATAATTAAGATCCCAAATGGGATATGGTGTGAATAAGACAAATATAACGACATGTTAGAGGTCTGCAAATATGACAGTTACAATCGATGGAACAAAAGTCACACAGTCAAATGTTGGTTTACAAAATTAATCCCAGAAGGAAAATACTTAGGTCTATAAATGTATTGACGGGCATCTATAAAAGCCCAAACAATTAAATGTTACTTTAAAAAAGGCAATACGGGAGCTGGGTATATTTATTTTTGACAGTGTTATTTAAATGCTGGACAATAGTGCAACCCCAATAAGGTCATAAACATTTATCGTCTTTAAGCTGCAAGACATATATGTTTTAAGATTTTATCCAGAGAAGAAAATAACTTTCTGCAGCTGACAACAGAACATTCATATACATTTGGTAGTATTTAAGGCAAACCAGATCATTTATAAAAGGCATTTGATAGTGTTTATACTGCACGAGATATATCTTTGAGACGCATTAAGTGATCTGTAAAATACATCAGATCATTCATATGCATTAGGTGATCCTTAAAATGCAGGAAATCTGGGAATTTGTAAAAACGCATAATATCCTTCATCAAAGGTAATACTTGATCTGTGAAACACATGAGATGACTTATAAAACGCGTTAGATAACCTTTAAGACACACAGGAAGCAATTTATAGATTTCGTGTCTTGAAAAGAATATCATTCACATGCTTCATTTTGAAAAACATGTTTTGCCAAAAAATGGCTTTGTCCTGAATTGCTTGTTCACTACACCCTACACAATTTTGGGAAAAACAAACAAACATAGTTTTCATGAGGTAAATAGAAAACAAAAACACGTACTCGTACAAAGTAATTCTTGCTTTTGAGTCTTCAAGTATGGAGCAAAGTGTCTGCATTGACTAGGAAATCCAGGACGTTCCATGACTTCTTTTTGAGGAGAAAGCCGTGATGCACAACCTTGCCTTCTGGGGTTTCAAGACATTTGTTTCATCTTTTAGTCCCAAATATGACTTGCTCAGTGTATTACATGGGTAGATTAACATTTATATGAATTTTTCTGCCGATGTGAAGCTCGGTATGTAGGTCGCACTTCTCAAAGATTGGGTGACAGGATCAAACAACATGTTCCAGCCAC
>JANTCA010077105.1:0-14937 GCA_024741275.1 Chironex yamaguchii
GACAGCATGGCGGCCATGCCAAACTAATATGTTGTAACAGGCCAAGTCAAAGAAAAAAACAGAACAGGTTCTGAGATTGCTGTTCATCGCCTAGTAAATATATTTGAACAGATTATGGGGCTCCCGCCATTTCTAAGCCCTGTTCAGCTGCATCAATGACTGGTTTGCTGCAGGTTTTTGAATATCGGTGGGGCTCCCGCCAGAAAATTGCTTCTAGACAAGGAAAGCCGATTGGTTCGCCTCGAGGTTTTAAAACTAGGGTGGGGCTCCCGCTAAATAAAGTAATCTTGAAAAGGAACGATGATAATGGCAGAACAATTTTGACAGACAGTCCAAAAACCATGGAAAATAGTGCATGGGTAATTGGGAAATGCACAATAGTTGTGCAAAATAATGTTGAAGCCAAGATTTTTTAACAATTTTTTATAGTAGATGATTATTTTGCATGATTTTGTTGAGTTTTTCAGAATGATCCATGCGCAAGGCAGCACGAATGACCGTAGAGAAAAGAAAATTATTTTCTTCGTACGATATATAAAATGATATAATATAATTAGGTATACTGGTAGGGAAAGCTAGAGTACAGTTTAATTGGCAAGCTCGGATAAAAATCTGTCTGCCTTCGTCCATTTCTCCAATCTCTCTCTCCTTCAGCTTCAAAGGTCCTATCTACGTCAATAACCAACAGCGTTAACTCAACACCATAACGTCAACGGATTGACACATACAATAACTGGAAAGTCTACAACGCGTTAGAACATACAATAGTTTAACATAACAGATCCACAACAATTTTTTACCAAAATTCTTTCCATGCGATGCTCAATGCTGTTGGTAAACGTAAAATATTACAAAGAACATCTTTTACTTCCTAATTAAACACGATAAAGAAATTATTGAAAATTTGCTTGGGGCTTCAAGCCCTGTCAGCCCCACCTTGCATCCGCGCCCGTCTGTTGCATAGTACAGTCGAATACACTTTCAAAAGACTGTACTGATTGGCTCAAAAACTATTTATTGATGAATGCTGGAAGGACTACTCAAGAATATTCACTCACTTGAAATTTAATTGAGTTACTGAAAAATGTTCCTGTTATAAGAATCAAATATATGACTACCCAGTAAATTATTTAATCGGTTGTACAGTACAGTTGAATATACCTTCAAAAGACTATGTAATGGTTGGCTCAAAAACCGTATTTAGACTACTTAGTAACTCCAGGACTGACTGATAACAATGTTTGCTTCTTTTTCTGATAGCTTATGTGCAAATTACCACGCTTTGCTTGATAACAGTTTTCCTATACGACTCAAGTATTTCAAAGGGTTGATCTTAATTGATGTCCATCCAGGAACTCGTGCTTATACATTGCTCACTATTACCCGGACTCCAAACCCGAGGCGACCGGGTAGCTGCTTACACCGACCCCGACGCTGATTACCAAGAACCTACTTTTAGAACGCAGCCTACCAGTTTACACTAGTCGTAGCATGCCTGCATGAAATAGACACCATGTTATCTTTTGTTTTTAGGCCAGCTGTTTATAGATGCCAGTACCACGCCAGCATGAGAAGGTGTGAATCCGGACTAAAACCAGTTTGATAGCTATACCATACAGGTTTATGCTGATGTGATAATGATATCGTACATATAGGTCATGCCAGCATGGTGATGGCATGATTTTATGTCGCTTCTGCAATAAAGCAATAAAAGGGTCAATAAACAATAAAAAAAGCGCACAATAAAACTTGAGACGCCATATCCATTGTATTACCCAGGCAACATGATATCATGCTGGTATCTGTATTAAAACAGGTCCACAAAAATATTTAAAGATTAGCCAATGCTGCCACTGTTTCGTGCTACTGATATCGTGTAAACGGGTTCTAATACTGAGACTGTTCCACGTTCTTTCAATCGAGTTTTTGCCTTTCGGTAGAGCACTTCTGCTTCTTCAAATGTCTTACATCCTGTGACAAGGTCATCAACATAAAAACTCTCACTCTGTTTTGCTGCAAATTCTGGGTCACTTTCACGAAATCTCCCAATATGATGACGTAGAACTAGGTTCAACGGAAATGGGGATGAGTTTACAACATACACTACTTGGTTATAACGATAGACAACCACAGACATCTCTCTATCATTTATAGCCTCAACCACTGGAAACGTAAGCAATCTTTATCTACTGGGTCCACTTCAGCATTAAAGAAGGCATGCTGTATGTCTGCTATAACCACTTCAAGGTATCCCTGAATCTCAGCGGTATGCTGAAAGGCAATGGGTGAGTCAGGGTCTACATGAAGGCAATCACTCAAAGATAGCCCTCCATTTCCTGACTTGCACGAAGCATCAGATACTACTTTCAACTTTGTAGTGGTTGTATCAGATCTAATTACCACCTGATGTGGTAAATAGTGAATCTTTCATGCAGTTTCTAGCTAATGCAACCCTTTCTATTATTCCCTCTTTCAGCTGTTCTTAAATTATGTTATCATATTCCTTCATCACTGATGTACTTTCCTTTAGTTCAAAGATCTGACTCCTCAGTCGAGCAAGGCTGACAGGATAATTCGTAGGGAGAGGACCATAACCACTTTCAGTTCTAACAGAGGGTGTACTTAAGGTCTTTACCACCTTTCTTGTGACGGATGACCTCTGACTACCAGAGTCAAATAAAACTTTTACTCGAAGACTTTGCTCACCAATCATGAGAGCTTGTGCGGTTTCTAATGCTGCACTATTCCCTGGCTTGCCTACACATGAACTAATTGTAGCAACAGAAAACTTAGGGGTAGCATCAACGCTTACTGGATAATGATCTTTAACCTTTGATGTAAGTTCTTTACAAGGATCAGGTTCATTACAGATAGTGAGGTGATGTTTCCCCTTACAATGCCTGCAAAGAAGTTTCGACTTGCATTCAAATGACTTATGGCTTTTACTCAAGCAATGAAAGCATTGAGCAAATTTTCTTATTATTTTCTTATGATCTTCCAGAGAGGTGACTCTGTTGCATTCCTTTTTCTGTGCTGCTTTATGCGGAAGGGACACCTTTCTTCATTCCTTGCTTCTAGTGTACTAGGTGTCAGTGGAGTGTCTCCTTTCTTCTTTACCCCTTGGGAATGAGGGTTTGGCTCAAGTGCCACGATTTGTACATGGGAGTCCCGCACTTGAGGTCTTCATGTAATGCTGCAAGCATATCGTCAAGGTACCAATCAAGTTGATCTGGTTTCCCGTGAACCATATTTATTGGAATTTCTTTTGGAAGGTTGTCTATCAAACGCGGTACAACTACTGATGGCTGACTTGTCATTGGAATGCCAAGACCCCTCTAGACACCGAAAATAGGTCTCCACATGATCATAAAATTGTCTTAGTCTACTAGTATTGCTTTCATTGCAAACAGGACTGACATTAAGGAGCCCATTAATGTGAGCACGCTTTATAAAAGCCGGCTTTGCATATCTCTCTTTCAAAAGATCCAAAGGATTTTGTAGATTGCAGCAGTGATGGCAAATCCAGCTACTTCTCCTTTGGCTGGCTCTTCTGGGAGGCTTCTCAAATAAGAAAATTTGTTTACATCAGACAAGTCCTCGTGATCGTAAATGACACTTAAGAATCCATCCCAGATTCCCTGCCATAAATGTGCTTTTCCAGTGCATTTCCTGACTTCGAGTTTAGGCAGCTACAATCCTATCTGCCGTTTGGTGGTACCGTGTGGTGTAATAGTAATCGTCAGTTACCTGAATTCCTATATGTTGAATCTGCATGAGCAGAACATGATTGCAGTCTCAAGTATGTCGTAGGTGGTCAAATATTAGGAGTAAATGTGGTAATTATAATGGCTTGATCTTAAGTCTCAGTCACGTAGGTTGTTGTCTTCAGGGCTATATAAAGACCCTATTTTGTACATTTTTTCAGTGTTTTGTCTTATGATTCCAGCTTGCTGTAATGCATGTTGTTGTCGTTGGATTACCATAGCCTTGAAATACTTTAATACCGTGCTCCTGTTTTTCAACTTTCTTTGTAGAATTTAACATTTCTTCTAAAAAGGTCCACAATACATGCTATTTCCATACTGTGATTTATGGCTTCCTCAGCTTCTCTCTCACAAGCTTCTTCGCTGTCGTATGTACTTAATAAATTGAGGATTTTGTCATCTAGTGCTCTCAACTTTTCTGACTGGTCCTTTAGCGGTACCTTATACTGCTTGAGCTTCAAAAATTCCTTTTCTTCGGCCTCAGTGGCCTGAAAAATCACTGGTAGTAACCTTGTAATGTAAGATTTGTGTCCAGCTCTTGCTCTCTTTCTCTTGGCGATTTGTGTCCAGCTCTTGCTCTCTTTCTCTTGGCTATTTCCTTCATATCTATCAACAAAAAATATCGAAACTGTCCAACAATATCTGTAGTTGGTTCGGTGGACCGGCTGTTGTAAGTGTGCAGTAAATCCCGGATCCAACAGATAAAGTGAACAATTTAAGAGGCAATTCCACTCGTTGTAGAGGACTGTAATCAATTTATGAATTTCGGCAAGTACATATGACAATCTGTACCAGAAAGGTAACACACTCTTTGTGCACTCTTGGCTCTCAAGTAGACTCTTGTGCACTCTTGTGTCCTGGGCTTAAAAGCTCTTACTTCTATTACCATTTGGAGAACTTTAATGACCTCAAAGCACAACTACAATTCATCATTGACAATGGCTTAATTACATTCTGAAGAAATCAACTATTAGTACTACATCATAATGTAACAATAATTTCATAGTTTGACATTATTATAGTACTAGCTGCCATGCCCGGCACGTGTAAACTGTAAGTTAAATAGTGTTGACAGGATAGGTGTGAAAACAATCAAGACAATCATGCAGAGAATGGCTGCCTGGAATCTTGTTTTGAAAATTGGGCCGAAAAATCAACCACTTTATATCTGTTCGTTTGGTATTTTCATTTGCCCATTTTTGGCTCAGATTGAAAGGGTGAGTAGTTTATTTCCCGTTCTAACAAACGATGTATTTTTGTAGTAACTTTTGTCAAGGGAAAACATCCAAAACGGGCAATGAAGGAGAGGTACCAAGAGTTCTCTCAAAGCAAAGCTTTCGACCCCATGTTTGCAAACTGAAGAGTTTGCCAAGGAGTCTACAGACGGGGTAAACTGAAGGCAAAAACATCGCAAGTTGACAGAGACACACCTTAGATGAAAAGACAGCGCGTGCCCCCGTCCTCTCCCGAACATTAACGGGCGAATTTCTCGAAAAGCAGGCCTTACAATCAAAAATCGCAAACCTTACAATGCAATGAAGTTGAAAAAAGCGTTTTGAACTAAGTAGGGTGAGGTGCCTAGGAGGAGTTGCAGTTTTAAAAATTGCACTTTTCGAGCCTTCCAATTGGTCAAGGCGAGGTCACGTGATTTAGCGTTTTAGTATATGTAGATTTATACGCGCCACTCACGCATTATGTGTTGTACATCAAGGGGTCCGATATTTTCTTTACCTGAGCTTATTTACAATGTTGGAATAGGAAAGGTCTGGTAACCACATTTATTTGGAGTTTCACAACTATATCTGTTTTATTTCTGAATTTTAATCACATTTGTTTGACCTTGTAAAGTCTGAGGCATGTCAACAAAATTTCATAGCATGAGAATGAGAAAGTATTAGTTTTATAAAGGAAGGGTCACAGAGAGAGATCGTAACTGTGTATTGATCCTTTTTTGTAATAAAAAAAATTACAAACAGAAAACGTGTAAATCTTACATGTTCAATAGCTGGATGCAAACAGATCCTTGACGCGGATTATACGCACAACAACAAGTATAATATAATTTTGCTGAAAGAAATAAAAGTATTCTGATAGGAGTCTGTTGAATATATATGGCCATAAAAATATAACGAGTAAAACAAAGCTTGTGATTTAAAGCAGGTCTGTAATATGCCTACCATGCAATTTGGGACAACTGAAGCAAGTGCCTAGAGGCAATAAAACTACAAGCAATAGTCTTGTAACTAATCTCTAAGTCCTCTATTAATGATATCATCGATCTTTTCAAGCTATTTCATGTTGATGTCCATGTTGACCATTTTGCATTACAAGCTGCATTTGCAAATTTGATCAATCGTGTTGAGGTTACAAGAGAGCAATTAAGTAAGTAACTAAGACTGCCTAGGTTTTACCATTGACAAATATGTGCTGTAGACTGTTGCTAGCTGTACTGGTTATTGTTGCCAAATATGAATGCACATTCAGCCCAATGAAGCCTGTAAAGACCCTTTTAAGAACAACAATGGCTTTTGGGTGGTATTTGAATCTTCTGTATTAAGCTGTATTTTAAACTTGTATTTTTAATTGTTATTCTCACTAAATTGTATTTAGTAAATTTGAAATGAAATGAAGTGAAATGAAAGTGACTAGTCTGAGAAAAGATAGCATTCATTGTTAAATAGGGACATAAAAATCAGTGAAACGAGGAAAAGAAAGAGAATAAGCTGTAGTATCCTTTTTGTTATCTCTTGTACCAGTGCTTTTAAGTATTGCTTTTGATCGGGATATCTGTGTACCACACTGCATCCTTGGGTTTGTGTCCGCCTATTCCCCTCGGCCTAGCAACGCTAATGTAATCACGCCAAAATTGTGTCTGTCTGAGCACTAATTAAGCCAAGTTCATGATCTTTGGCGGGTAGGCCTTGGAATGCAGTCGGGTCTGTGTCCCTTATAGAAAAATAGAGCACTGTTATTTAAGTAAACCTGTGAATTTTTATCGTTAGATACCGTACGCGGTCTATTGTAAACCAGAATCCGAAATAGAGCATTAACACCTGTTTCTAGATGGAAGTATGTAAAGAATGTCAACATTAACCTAAACACAGTATATTCTCCCGAATGCCGCAACTGCACAACAGTAATTATGAGCCCTTTTCACATAAAGTCCTTCTTTGGAGATCAGTGGCTCTTTTACGATCGTCTTTTTGTGACAATCATCCAAATTTTTTTTACAAATTAGGGCTTACTGGCTAGTAAACATTTACATGATTCCCAAAATAGCAAAGTATGTCCTTTTGTGTTTACTCTTCGCAGTTTGTTAACAATCATTTCCTTTTCCTCCTTTAGCCCCTTCTCACTCCACTGTGCAAGCCTTGCGCTACATCCGTTTGATCGTAAGTGGAAAAGGCACACGTCTGTTCCTAGTCGTGAAAAACTACCATATAGAAAACAAGGTCTTTGTCTACATTCGCACGTCCGAGTGAGTTAAACGTACAGCACTGTTGCTAATAAGGAAATTTGGAAAACAACGGCATTTATCTGTTACTACCTGAAGCCACAAAGGTAGAGGGCATCCGTGTCGCCAGCCAATATTTCAAAAGACTTTACGTTTGTTCTTGATTCTCTGACTTGTACAGGGATGCCATCCCCAAAAAGCGGATTGAGCTGGAGGAAATTTCTATGCACAACACCCTTGATCACACGCAATATGCATTTGCTATCATAATGTGCCTATTTCTACTGTCTGTATGAAATCATTCACACTATTTATATTTGGCAACATACAAGGTTATACAAAAGTTGAACAGCTATAATATACGATAAGCAACAATACGAGAGTAGCAAGCTCGCCAATCTGGCTTACCTCCTGGGATAATACAACCAGACACAGAGAAAAAACAGACAGGACAAAGACAAAAAACAGACAGGACAAAGACAAAGAATAGTTTAAGTCATCCATAATTAATCAAACCTCTCTATGTACAGTAATCTTTAATCACACTATAATAACGTTTACTTAAAATAAACACAGAAGTACATATTTAAATTGTCCTTCCTTGTTTGATCCAAAAAGTCCCATTACTCCTTTGTTAAAATCCTTTGAATTGACCAAAAGCGGTAGGCCACTGCCGAAACCTAATTTGTAACTCGAAGTAACCTCTGACCTCTGTGCTTCTTTCGGTCAAAGGTCGACTCTGCTGCCTGGGTGATCAAAAGATACCCGTAAGGAAAATTCCTTATATTATATATCTCCATGAAGAGTTAACATCAGAGCAAGGTTGGAACCACTTTGCGTTCAAAAGATTCCCGATATGTGTTGCGTACCGATGGCATCTGCTTGCGTTGAATTTCAAAATAGCGATATCTTGCATTGCTTTTGGTAGTTAGATTCGACAAATTGATAAAAAGATTTTAGACTTGTCAGGACAATGTGGATGGTCGAAATTGTCAAAATTTGATGAAAATTGATGTGAGATCAGGTCAAATTGATGAAGCTGGGGGTACAAAATCCCATCTCATTTCTATCGATTAGTTCTTAGCTGTACAATGTTCATACAAACATAATTCGTCCTGATTTTAGATTTATGGCATATTTCTTCGAGTCGAAAGTGTAGGTATCTAAATTAATGTTTAAAAATTCAGCTATGTATTGTTAACGCTGGTTTGGGACTGCAAAATTTCCTTCTGGACACCTTGAAACAGCAACTCTCTTTTAGAGCTGACACTAGCAAGGGCATATACATACTTCACATAAGTCTTGCAAATCTGTATTTCTTCAATATTTCAGTAGGGCTTCTGGTGCAACCCCTTAATCACACGGAAGACTGCCAACAAGTTCTTTGGAAACCTCGAATGCATCATTGCAATAGCAAATGGAAAAGGATATCTGTTTGGTCTTAGAAATGTCACTTGACTCATCGCACGTGATAGCATAAAAGGCGTTTGCAAGTACATCGTTGCTCAGATGCTTTCTAGTAGCCAAAAACAATATCTCCTCTTGCTTGGAAGGAATTTCATGGTAAAGATGCAGGATTTCTTTCAAAAGGAGGTTTAGCCCTTCATTATCATTTGCCTTTTCTTTACTGAATTGATATTCAAATTTTCATCAGTATGTCCTTGCATAGCAATATCTTGATGAAGTAGCGTCTTCAAAGTCTTCAGATGAGATATACGTCCTTGTCGTCGCATGCGCTGTTTTCTTTCGCACAATCATCAAACTGACAGTCAATGGTCGCTTGCATCTTACTTGTATCTTTCAAGGCAGGTTAGTGGCTATCACTATTACAGTGATCTGCCAGTCCTTCCTTTCCCTTCGTCCAGTTACGAAATCCAGTGCAGTGACCTGTGAATATAAAGGGTGATACATCATGAGGCTGTCTATACGCTGTGCAGATACCGCAGAAAGCAGCCTTTTTATCACGGTGATACCACAACCATCCATAGATTTGGAACCATTCGGGCTGGAAATATCTTCCTTTGTTTGACTTCCTTTGTATTTCTTCTCGATCAAATTGAGCTCCGTTACCTTTGTTTATCCATGGGCCTGCTGCACTAGCAGTTGCAGCATCTTTAGCTTCTCTTTGTGGGAAGGGACCTCCACTGTCCGAACTTTTGCTGAATCATCAACGACTGTGACAACATCTTCTGTGGCTCTCTCTTCTTGAGCATTGAGGTTATTGTCATTACCTCTAAAAAGGCCAGAAATTGATTTCTGACCTTTTTCTTGGGCAACAAGAAGCAATTTCTTTGCTGTGCTTTTCCGAATTCTCTCATCACGTGGCATAACAATGCTCTACAAAGGACAGAGGGTGAGATTAATAGGACCTGAAAGTACACTTCTTAAGCTTCAAAGTTAACGCAAAAGGGCATTACTGACTGTTGTCCCTACATTAAACTTGCTTCTGGTTAAAGCTACAATCAGAATAAATCACAACCAAACAGTTACTTCAAGACGGATGCAAGTTTTAATGCCTCTGAATTTCAAAATCTTGCTTTCAGAAAATCTTTCAGACCTTTTCTTACCTTAAGCGCTGCTTTTTTTTGCCCACCCACTACGATATAAGGTTAAGCATTATTTATGAAACATATGGAAGCCATGTATCTGAGACAAAGAGAAACATTGATACACAGAAAGTTGACAACGAAAATAAGCAGGATTGTACCGTCAACAAGCCATTCGTTAAAGGTAGCTAGGATATTTACATACTTTTCTCTTTATACATTTTTCATTTGCTTTCCGTATTGTTGTGTCCAGAACGTAGCAGTCAGAAACAAAACGAGTGTGTATCACGCACGGACTTAACCAAAGCCAAAAAAGAATAATCACTTTTACAAATTGATAGTTAAACAATGGAGTCTATAGGGAGTCCATAGCATCTTTCCTTTTCTTCGAAAGAAATAGAAAAAAAGTATTACTGACAATGCTTTGTAAAGAAAATAATACTTAGCTAATCAGTTTCTCATTATAATAAATGTTTAATGGCTAAACGAAGTTAAACTTCTCCTTATAACGTTGGAATTCGTCTGATTCTTTTAGGGTACTGATGAACTGCCACGTGCTCTGATTCAACCTCATTTTCATCAGTTTCAGATTTGTGATCTGAATGTTCTCTTTATTGGGCGGATTGTATTTTTTAGAGAATGATGTGTTGCGTGTAATCTTATGGTCTGATCTGGTTGCAGTTATTTTTGTTCCAGCAATCTCTGACACACAGTATGGATTGGGGTTGAATCTGCTTGTCGTCTTGTCTTTTCTTCCTTGTTTGACCAGAACAATATCTCCTTCCCATATGCTTGACTTCTACGTGTGCTGGCGTTGATCGTATTAAGTTTTTGCATGTGCTTTACTTTTTACTTCATTTTCTTGCAGTTCTTTGTGTCTGTTGACTGGTTTTGCCATTATGATGACGTCTGGAAGCTTTGCGCAGACTACACAATTCAATAGAAGTGTTGCTGGTGGAATTTGTGTCGTGCAATGAGGCGTTGTGCGGTAATTAAGCAGAAATAGGAGAAGTTCCTTTCTCCAGTTTTTCCCATCAATTTTTCAAGTCTCAATGAGCTTTTTCAGGGCTGGGTTAAAGGATTCTACTTTTGTGTTGCCTCTTAGCCAAAGGGATGTGGTTGTTTTGAATTGAATTCCCCGTGTCTTCATGTACTGACTGATTTCTTCTCCATTAAAAGGATGGCCATTGTTGCTTATAAATTTTACAGGTATTTCATGCATTCCGAAGATCCTGTCAAGTTTTGGTATGATACATAATGCTGATATTGATTTTACAATCTCAACTTATGGGAAGCTCAAATAAATGTTCACGACAGATAATAGATATTCGCCAGATGGAACTGGTCCAAAGAATTGACAGTGTGCCAAGGTGAAGGTGGTAATTCTGTAGATCACATTGGTTCCTCACGGCTTTCTGATCCTGTAGCTTGGCAGGCTATACATTTTTCGATGAATTCTTTTGTATATCTGTCAACGTTTGGAAACCACGCAAATAAGCATTTTTGTTTTCGTCAAGCTGGAATGTCCTGTTTGATGGGCGAGTTTTATTGCTTTAGTGCACAATGTTGCTGGCATCACGATATGTGAATTCTTGAGAATGATGTTGTTTTTGACTGATAAGTCTTGGTGAACTGTGTGTAGAAATCTTAATTCATCATTGTTTACTGTAGGGTCTTCAATGTGATCCATTTCGTGCAACTTGCTCCTGTAAATGAGTTTTATTGCTGATTAAAGTGTAGGATCTTTTCTGTTTCTGTCTCTATTTCATTAATTGTCATGGCTTTTGGGACGGCATTGAGACTTAGAAAATTGACGTATTCCTCAGCAATCTTATCTTGATCCAGACGGAATGTTGCTGGGTGAAGTGACATATAATCAGCCGGGTTTTCTGTTCCTTTCCTGTATTTTAACGTGAAATCGTAGTTTTGGAGTCGTAACTGCCATCATTCTATTCATGCTGACGGCTTTGATGCTGGGTTATTGAAGATAACTTCTAAGGCTTTATGGTCTCAAATGACATCAAAGTTTTTTGCGCCATATGGAAACAAATGGAGTCGTTCTACCCCCCATACTAAAGCTAATGCTTTTTCTATCCGAAAATATTTCTGTCCAACTGGTGTGAGAGACCTTGAAGTAAATGCAATGATTTTCTGATCTGATGATCCTCGTGTTGACATTTGCGCTAATATTGCACTGAGTCCAACTGGGTTGGTATCCCATGTTACTCGGGTGTGTTTGTTATGCCATGACTGGTTGTGATTGTAAAGTATTCTTCAATGTTTCAAAAGCTTTTTGCTGGTCTTCTGCCCATTCAAATGTTGCATTTTTGTGGGAGAGTCTCTGCTGTGGTTTTGTGATAGATGCATTGTTTTTGATGAACTTGGAGCGGTATTGGGACATCCCCATCAAGCTTCTTACCTCATGAATGTTTTGTGGTGTTTGCATGCCTACAAAATTCTAGAACAAGACCTGGATCAAGGCTCACTCCTTCTTTTCCGAAAGAATTCCATAGAATTTCAGGCGTGTTTTGTTGAAACGGCATTTGTCTTTGTTTAGGGTGATTCCCTTTTACTCAAAGTGTTGTAGAACTGCAGTGAGTGCTTTGTAATGTTCCTCCTGAGATTTGGCCCAAATGATGACCTCATCTGACATGTTTCTGGTGTTTTTGATGTTTTGAATAGTTTGAGATATTGCGTTCTGGAACATTTCTGCAGCTGAATTTACCCGGAAACGGAGTTTCTTATAACGTCTCAAGCCTTTATGGTTTGAAAACGTAGTGAGACTTTTGGATTCTTCTGTCAGGGTCAGCTGATGGTACTCTTGTTTCAGATCCAATTTCAAAAATATTGCTGCACCATTCAAGTCGGTAACAATGTAGTGATGCAGTCATCATGTCATGACCTCAAATACACCTCTGAGAAACAACGTCCCGGTAGCTCAGTTGTCAAAGCATGTGCCCAGTCAGCAGAAGGTCACAGGTTTGGCTCCCGCCTTGGACATACGATTTGTTTCTCAGAAAAACAACAATTTAAAACTCATTTCAAGACAACTCAAACGGTCATAAGTCACAAGTCACAAACCAGTCACAACAAGTTCCTCTGTAGTTTGCATAGGGTGCCTTGTGCGTACTATTGAAGTGTTTGGAAGGTGCATGTCGATGCATATTCTGATGTCATCGGTGTTTTCTTTAGGATTATCACCAAAGGACTGACCCAATTCGTCGCCCCATCCACTTGAATGTGTGAACCTTCTGTTCTTGTTTCTTATCTTGTTGTTTACAGCATCGGTGAAGTGATTTTTCTCGGTTGCAGTATTTTTTTGGTTGTCGTTTTACCCTGTGCTGAGCACGGGCCATGATGATGGGGAAAATCAAATCCACACTTATAACAGGTCTTTTTGGTATGTTTTCTTTGTCTTTCCCCTCTTTCTCCTTGAAAATTTGATTTTCTAGGTTTTGTGGACTTGGGTGCAGCATGTCTGATGTGCATTGCTTGCATGTCAGGGGTTGTGTTTTGACAGGGGCTTGTCTTTTCCACTTCGTTGGCTTGTTGCTTGCAGATTTTGTTTGACTTCCCTTTCAGCAAGATGTCTTTTAACGTCAGGTCCTTTGTTGTTAGGGCGTATTTTCGCAACAAGGAGCTGGAGCATCCTTGTATTATTTGCTGTTTAATTTCCTGATCTATGTCATCTGCATGGAACTGACATTTTTGTCGCAAGCGAGTGTGATACGCATCAAGAGTTTCTTGAGGGAGGGAGTTTCTTGAAACTTCTCAATCTCATCTTCCCATCTTGTGAACTGTCGTCCTCGCCTTCTCTTTCTGTCTCTCGGATACCAGTTGGTGATTCTCTCTGACCATTGTCTGTCTCTCCGTCTCAATACGTGTCGTGCCCATCTCCACTTAGCTTTTGCTATTTCAGTCAGAGACAAAACGAGTGTGTATCACGGACTAAACCAACACCAAAAAGAAATCATCACTTTTGCAAATCGATAGTTAAACAATAGAGTCCATAGGGAGTTCAACGCACCTATGATATTACTTGGAAGACACTGGAGTAATTTCTAAACAATGGAATGACTTGAAAAACATGTTTTTCCAATAATCTTGAAAATTCTCGACTTTGTGGACTCAGTGGAAGCCATGTAGCCGTGTTTACTTCTGACGAAGACAGTTTCCAGCACTAGTAAAGGAAACACAACAAACACAACACAGCTATGGCGCCAATTCTCAGGACATCCCGATCGCTGTCAACTCGGACGTCCGCACTGAAGAAATATAACATAGCTGTACCTCATCACATCTAGTAGCCTAATGATGGGAGAAGTATCTCTCGAAACGTAGCACATAAAAAGCATACGACTCATGTCATGATAAAGCTCCTGTCTACATGTTTTTCCAAATTTCAGTTTTCACCAGGGCTCAGCAAAAAACGTCAAGACGTAAGAAACTCATAAGAAGTTAATCTCCAAGCACTCTAATAATTTTAAGAAACTATCCATACTGCCTCATAAGAATATTTGTACATTATAGGAATACATTCCAACTTCAGGCAAACGCGTCGAATATGAATACTGTAGTGT
Organism: Chironex yamaguchii; assembly: GCA_024741275.1. Lineage (NCBI taxonomy): Eukaryota > Metazoa > Cnidaria > Cubozoa > Chirodropida > Chirodropidae > Chironex > Chironex yamaguchii. The sequence goes on from JANTCA010077105.1 coordinate 14,345, forward strand.
GTAAAAATGTCTTGAATGAAACATGCGACGCGAACTGAAATCTATTCAGTGTGATCTTGAAGGTTAAACAGAAAATGAGAAGGGAGAGTTATATTTTTCCGATTGCTTTGCGAATTCAGATTCAGTTTGCTTCGACATGTAAATTATTGACATTCCTCTTGCATGTAGGTTTCAAGAGACGCTCGAAAAACAGACATTATTAGCATCTAGATACTATTATATGAAATTTATTATATGTCATTAGAATTTCTCTAAAACTAATTTTCACAAAAGACACTTGGCAGCCCCTGTGCTACCCCTGCACCTCTAGGGCAACGGGGGCAGCTGCTCCGTACAAACCTCGTTTTGGACGTCGTTTCAGTGGCTCTGTTGCAGCCCAAGTAACGCATTGGCCCAAGTAACGCTCGCTCTCATTTTCATGCCAATAAATCAAAGTGAGGCCCATGGGTTCATTTGAAGTATTCAGATTCTGGCCTGCCTAAGCTTCTGCCGTTTTCTGGCAAGATGATTTTACAGATCAAATCCCTACTTGTGTCTTTCTTTTGGTTTGATGACTGCTAAATTCAAGGGTGCAAAGCAAAGTCTTAATAAAA
>JANTCA010077116.1:0-14936 GCA_024741275.1 Chironex yamaguchii
AAACATTACCTAGCCAAGGAAGTTTTAGGTATACAGGACATTTTTGAGGCCCAAAAGACTTTTCGGTTTCAAAATCACTGATCTTTTCTCGAAGAATTCTAGAAAGAACATCCTCTGGATACCCGTTTTCAAAGAGAATAGATTTCATTTTTCCTAGTAACATTCTTTTATTAATTTTGCATGGAGGTTGTAGAATACAGAAGACTAGCTTCAAAAGTTACTGGAAGGAATGCATCCTGCAGCTCCCTCTTGTGTACATCTACGTGCCTCTAATAAAATGAGCATACTAATCAACCAATCAACAGTTAACCTCGCATTGATGCAGTTTTAAGCTAAAACCTTAGAAAACAATTTCGGTTCTTATACATACTAACATTAGGGATCAAATACAGAGCACTACTAACAATAAATTTGCTAATCAACTGTACATTATCAGCCATAATGGTACGTGAATATTATTACTTCTTTATCAAGGATCATGATAAGAAATAAGGTTTACCCAGAAAAGCCATCACTAGGATTGTAAACAGTTTATACCCTTCTCAAGTGTGCACACTAAATACAATACATTTAAATTGTGATATACAGTTATAAATCCACTTTCATGTGCTATTGTTGGTTTTCCAGCAGTACATGTTCTATTTGGGGGAATGGAATCTACATATACATCTAATAAAGACATCTTTGTCCATGCAGTAGCTTTGGCCTAGTAAAAACTGGGGAAGGATTCTGGCATTTGAACTCATACTAAATATGTTTTCCTTAGACACATATACTAGAAAGGTCATGCTGGATCCACAAAGCAAAGTTAAGCGTAATCAGCCACTTAATGCGTTTTCAAACAAGCAAAATAAGTGGGGTGTATCCTAAAGAATAGAGAAAAACCATAGCAGAGATGTCCGGTGAAAGTGTCCAACAGAAAAAATATGTTTGTCAGAGCTAATACCAATATTGGTATCAATGAAAACTGCTTTGGTAGCAGTCGAATAAATAGACTTAAATAAATAAAAAATTCTTACCCGAAATGTCCATAGTTTGAGCTTCGAGAGCTGGACATAATCCTGTGGCAGCTTAGTCAACTTTTCAAATGGTCCGACTGCTCTCATCAGTTTGTACTAATGCCAAACTTCATAGTTACTATTTCCGGTAGCAAGGTTCTAAAAGCCAGCTTTTGAAAGTTCTTACGAGCTTCGGAGTGAGAGATAGAGAAATCACTTAACTTTAGAATTCACACACGTCAAAATTTAACAGTGACAACCTTTCATCGACCAACAATGATCAATAAATCCTGCACCATATATTTCCTCGTATTTCAGGGTTAAAAATCATCCATCACTGATAAAACTCTATCCAAAGATCTCGTTAAGGATGTGGCTTTGTATCTAACATGCTAAGAACAATTTAGTTCCATTCACAATTATATGAATTGTGTCTACTTCCACGATTATGACGTGTACATATATAATAACAAGCCAGCCAAGTCCAAGACATGGATTACGTTTAGGACGATCTTAAGAAACTTTGTGCATATATTACAAACTTGATATGAAAAGAATGTGGTGGGTCCAGTTTAGCAGACTGTTACACGTTAAATAGTGACTATTACCTAATGTAATAACATAAATACTATCAGCAATCTACAACCAAATCTCTAGCAACTACCATTCCTACAGTAAACACAAACAAAAGGGCGGCTGAGAAGAAACATCGCGGAGCGCAAGCTCAGCGAAAAAGATGTCCTCGTCTTCAAACAGAGTTTATATTTTATAGCCCAATGTATCGCCCAGAGGTAGCACCATCTGAACATTGGACTCGCTGATTGTCTGCTCGATATGACGTAGCTTGGCAGGCTAAAAACAAAACATCGAAAAAAACTGATAGAACGCCGCTACAACAGTCGTTTGTTGGGAAGGAAGTATTTACATACAAAATCAAAACACACAATGGATAAGGACCTCACAAAGTCAGGGAATGTTGATTACGGAAGATAGAATGCATTTCCATCTAAATTTCCCCTTTATATATGTAATGCAAATAAACGTCCTTATCCTTGCAAATTTGGCAATGACATCCAATGGAATTTGTGGATATTTCGACTTCAGCAATCCTGTAAATGACTAAATAACTTTAGACTGATAATTCACTGTTTTGGCATGAAAACAAAAGAACTCCTCATCAAATTGCCGAATGCTTTCCATGAAAAGGGATGTAGGCTGTCTAAGTCCGCCTAATGTTAGGCGTCTGATCCAGAGAGATACATCACTGTCAATGTAAGCATGGTCAGGTGGAGTGCTAGAAGCTGTACCCAGTTCAGGACTTAAATTTATAGGCAAGGTAACCAGCTACATACCTTAGGCCTTTCATCTCCACATTCTCTAGAGACATTTTTTATTTAAGTTTCTTTTGCACTCTTATTTTCATTTGATTCAGATGCAAATAAGATGTTGAGGTCATCAGTATCACCAGTACATGGAACAGGAGTGCTGTGCACAACAACCTTGGCAGATTGTCCAAGCACAAGAAATCTATATCTGTTCTTAGCTTCAACAGGACCTGGATGACTGTGAGATGCACCAAGAGCTCTCATCCTGGAAAAGAAGTTCTCGAGTACATCTAGTTAATCGAGGCCATAGTTAACCTGAACATGCTTCCCCATGTTCTAAATCAAACCAGGAAAATTTCCCAGTCTTAAATGAAACTTTGTCATTACAAAGAAGAAAAGAAAGTTCTGCAAAACGAGGATACCTTATGTTCCAGACAAAGGACATCATGGAAGCTTTCAGATATTAAGTAGAGCCATCATCCTTATCATGTTGGCAGGCGATGTTCATAAAAATCCAGGACCAGTAAGAAATCCTTGCTCTGTTTGCAATAACCCAGTAGCATCCACACACAGGGCACTACCATGCGATTCTTGCAAAGAGGCATGCCATATTGGGAAGAAATGCGGAAATATAAAGCCTGATATTTACATTCAAATGAAGACAAACAGTGTCAAGTGGACGTGTCCTGCATGCTCAATCCCAAGAGAGCAAATACAAGAGCTGCCATTAGCCATTCAGATCAATGAGGACATGAGGCCTAACGGTTTGGAAGACATGAGTGTGTTCGAACTACTAAATTCAAAAATGGGTATAAATGGAATGAAAATGACACGTCTTGACGTTAATGGTTTACTATTTAAGCTAAGACAGATTGAAATGCTCTTGCATTACTGCCAGCTAGATATACTTACAATCACTGAGACACACTTAAACTGGAAAGTATCTGATAATGAGATCTCTGTTGACGGTCATGAAACAGAAAGATTCGAAAGAGAAGGTAAAGGTGGAGGAGGCTCCTTGCTTTACTACTGAAGCTGCCTAATCGTCACCTCAGTCAAAGAGGTGAATGACACCAAAGAAACTGAATCAGTATGGATTGAGTTATGCCTACAGTCACAAAAATTCTTGATTGGCTGCATGTACAGACCACTAACAGATACGGCCTTTTACGATCATTTTTCAAAAATACCAAACCACCTGTGGGCCAAGCAAAAGAACATTATAATATTAGGTGATTTTAATTCTGCCTTACTAAGCAAGGACAGCTCCAACGAAAGTACTCAAGCATGTAGAAATATGAAGCGAGTCCTAAAGGTGTTTGACTTTCACAACCTGATAGATAAACCAACTCGTATCTCAGAATCATCGAAGACATTGATTGACCTCATAATAGTAAGTGATAAAATAAAGAACTCAATTATAATCATCAGGTCTGGAACATTCGAACTAGCAATTTCAGACCATAAATTAGTTTACTGCGTATTGAATATACAGAAGATTCGTAACAAACCTCAGCTTAAGTACGTTAAAGACAGAAAGAGATTCCACGAAGAAAAGTTTAGAGAAATGTTAGATCAAGTCCCTTGGTGGGTCATTAGTACCTTTGAAGAAATAGATGATGCAGTTCACTTTTTGGAGACCATGTACAAGGATGTACTAAATGAGTTTATTACCCATAGGCTAGCAAAAGTATGATTAAATAATAGAGAAATCAAGAAAAAAATGAATTTGATGTGCAAAGCTCTAATAAAATGGCAAAGAAACAGACAAGATGTGAAGTTGAAGGACGAATACAAATCATTAAGAAATAAGGTCAACTACATGCTCAAAAAAGCTGAAGCCAAGTATTGGAAGGAGCAATTTAACAAATCAAATAGTTCCAGAGAGTTTTGACAGACAGTAAACAAATTGAAAGGAAAGTCTAAAACTAGTATTATCCAAGCATTAAAGAATAATGTGAGAGAACTTGTTAGAGATGACTCTGAAAAGGCTAAGCTTTTGAACAATTATTTTGCTGATCTTGGAAGAAAACTAGCATCAAGCTTCCAACTGAAGATGGCGAAAACTGTATGACACATATTACTCGAGTAACACCTACTTGCGAATGTTTCTGGAGCAATATGACTTATTTGGCACAACAAATTGCAGTCCTAAATCTACACAAATCCATGGGAGCTGACGAAAAAGCCCAAGAGAACTCAAGGCTGCAAACCATTCCATCTTGAGAGGGTTAAAGCTTGTGATTGATAAGAGCATTGAGGAAAGCAGATTCCCCAAGCCATGAAAGACCACAAAGCTAAAAAGTGCATTCAAAAAAGAATCAAACGTTGAAAGGGAAAACTACAGACCATTGTCACTACTTAGTATTCCTAGTAAGATACAGGAGGGTCAAATTTGCAAGACTATAGACAAGCATCTTGAATTGAATAGTGCCACAACTCCTTACCAGTGGGGAGGATTCAAAAGGGGTAAATCCACTAAGGGACTACTCCTATTGATGACGGAAACATGGAAAAAGGCCTTAGACAAAGGTTGGATTGTTGGTGTATCGCTTATTGATTTTCGGAAAACTTTCGACTCAGTCAGCCATACCATAATGAAAGCAAAACTGCAAGGTTTTGGATTCACAGGCAAAGCATACAGATTGCTTGAAAGCTACCTGGATGACAGGCAACAGTTTGTGGAATTAAATGGTACAAGATCATGCATGAGAGATGTCTCCTATGGGGTGTCACAAAGCTCACTCCTAGGCCCAAGACTATTTTCCATGTATATTAATAATCTGCCCGATCATATTACTAAAGGTGACGTCTATCAATTCGCTGATGACACGATATTTTTTTATGTTGGACAAAACATTGAAGATACGCTAAATGAAATCGAGGTAGAGATAAAAAATTGTTGCGAGAAAAATCGGCTAAAAATCCACAGTGACAAATCTGATGTAATGACAATAACCAGGCAAGATTTCGTTGGTCGTTTGTGCCCAGTAAGGATTGGTGATAATATCATCAAGTATAAAAAAGTTTAACATCTTTGGGTGTTACCATAAACAACCATCTGAAATGGGATCAACAAATAAAAAAAGTTGCAAAATCTTATAGAGCAAAGATGTGCCAATTTAGGAGAATGGCATACCTCCCAATCGCCACCCAGGACGATATCTATTTTAAAACCATGATTCCTGCGGTAACGTATGGAATAACAGTTTTGGGAACATGTTCTCAAGAGCTTAAGTCGCAACTTGAAAGAATTCACACTAGGGCTGCTAAACTCATTCACAAATTGCCAAAAACATTTCAGATGAGGAAGCGTTGTTAAATGCGAATTGAGATAATGCGAAATAATTCACTTATTGTGGCTCGAGTAGCAACAGAACAAGGAAGGACGTCAGCAAGGTTTCGTGGTCCAAATCTATGGAATTAGTTGCCAGAGTCTCTAAGATCAAGTCATAATCAAGAAACCTTTAAAAGGAACATTAAAATGGCAAAATCAGCCATAAAAACATTACGTTTCCAGAAAGAAACATCTGTAATAACATTTAAACATCAAGGTTTTATCTATTATTAATTGTTTTACACTTTTACCTTTTAATATTGTACTCCATTTTACATAAATTCTAGAATTAAACATTTTAAATAAACTGTAAAAGTAGGTTAGGTAGATCTACCAGATAGCAGGTCCACATCAGCCACCGCTGCCGTAGTTTATAACCTGCTCCAACAAATAACTTATGTATGTATGTATGTATGTATGTATGTATGTATGTATGTATGTATGCATGCATGTATGTATGTATGTATGTATGTATGTATGCATGTATGTATTCATTTGGCAGGTCAAAATGTATTTTATGCAATATCGGGATGACAGCTCTTAAACAACTTTTGCAAGGACAAGTTACCTACTAAGATACCATGCTGAAAAGGCAGTAACTTTGTAGGTTTGCATTATTGCATTGTTTTGACAAGGGTTCATATTTTATTAATTACACTGAACTTTTTTTCAACTTTTATTCCAAATGAACATTTGGTTTCTTGGGATACTTCCTTACAACCTGAATTCATGATGTCAAACCAGCTGTTCACAGGATCATAGAAGTCAGCTACATTATCCTTGTTCTTGATTAGATATCGAATAGCCAAAGCTATTGTATGTGATAAAGCTTGTGCTGCTAGGGAAACTCTCTGTCGATCATTTCCTATACATGACAAGAGCATACCTTTCAATCTGCGATACATTCGCATTTCATTGCTGTCAATCTTAAGCAAAAATTCCAGATCATCTTTGTTAATAATGGTACTATCTGCAAGTATGTTACCCTTGTCAAGTAAGTGGATTCTTATTAACTATAATAGGTGTGGGACATCTGCAAATACAGAGATATTTCTTGAACTGTTGATGGGGTCAGAAAATCAAGAACAACGCTGAGATATGTGAAGTTGCCTCCACAGTGCTACATTGCTTGATCCCGTGCCACTGACAATAGCACAGACTTTGACACTATTTGATTCCAAGGGTTATAGTCATATTATAGTCATAAGGATAGACTTTGTCATAGACTGATTAAATGCATAGCAAACAGGTTGTTTCTAAGGAGCTACAAGGCCTCTGACCATAACATCTTGCATTTGTCTGTAGGGTCCATATTTTGTCATTCCTATGATTGTACATGACATCCTCACTGATTTTCATTTCATCAATGGAAAGAACTCAGAGATAATAATTAGGAACATCCATGTTGCATATAAGTGAATTATGGAGAACTGTTGTGAACAAGAAAAGTTAAATGTTGTATTTGAGGCATTGTTGTAAAAGGTTTCATACACTCCAACAATGACTCTTTAAGCTTGTACTACCAGGTCATTAGCAGCATAGCAAATTTTGTGTCTAAAGACTATGATACTTCCAGTTAATAAGAATTGTTTATCATGTTTTGCAATTTACTGAATCCCATCTTCTATTTATTCACATAGCTGTTAACATATTTTGTAACTGAAAATTATTTATTTCAAATTATAAGATTTAAATACTTTGAAAGTCATGGCCAGTTGTGTAATTTTTATCTTCTTACATACGTTGTCTTTATAGCAAGTATCCTAAGAGAGGTACTCTTCTTACCTTGTATGATGTCGTTTTGCAACCCAGGATTACACTGAAAGCCTGAAACCCATCTTTGGAGGGCAGTTATCCCTGGAAGAGAAATAGGTCGATAACCACATAGATAATTGTATGCCTTTTTTGACAGTGCTCTTAGTAGCAAGCCATTTACAATATCATCTTCACTCCATAACTTCACTTGGATCTTTTTCCCAAGAGAGAAATTTACTTGGACTTTACTTGAAGTTTTTGTCTTGTGGCCTTTGTTGTATGCTTCTGTGATGCCAACCTGTGTTTTTCCTTGTGCAAAGCATTCATGACCCATTTCTTTGAATTGATGACTATTTGTAACCTTTTCATCTCATTTTTGACTTGCGAGCTGTTCTAACAATTTAGCTGGCATGTTCAGGGTATTATACAGTCAACGTTTGGAGTCTCTATTGATTCAGACACCAAACATCTGCACTGTTGCTTTAAGTTTCTTTCACACCTCGTATTTCTGACTTTGGTTGCCCTGGAGAAATGTAAAAGGGTTATGATGTTTGAAGTTTAGATGTGATACAGAGACATTGAATAGCGACTTTAACTGTATTCAGATGTAAATTTTTCACGGCCATTGTCCTTCGTGGCAATATACCTAATACGTTCAGTAATTACGGCATGTAAACATAGGAATACGAAAGTCTACTGAGTATTGAAACAGATACCTAATCACCAAATCCTCCCACCCTAAGAAACGCAGTCCCAAGGATTTTCTTACAATAGACTGTATGTTACAATATGTTACAATGTTCAGCATTAGGGTTTCCATCTATGCTGTGAATAGTTTTCTGGGAAACCCCATTTATACCCCTCCCCTGAGTTTCACACAAACACACACACTCCTTGCCCTTACTAATGTCATGTGGCAGAGTGTAGACACTGATTGCCATGTTCGGGAATCCCTTGAAAGCCAACTAAGTTCCTAGTTCTTTCATTTGTAACAGTTCATAGCATCAACCCTCATTGAGAAGTTATACTTTGCGAAAACTAAAATGGAATTCTTCAATCTTGGGACCAAAGATGAACAAGAAGAGCATTGGAGAGAAAATTAAAGGCAGTATTTGAAAGAATTAATAACGAAAACTGAGGGTAGAAGCATAGCAACTTTACCTTGTATTTTCGACTAATCAAAGGAAGGCAACAGTTTCAGTTTCTGAGGACCAGTCTCTGGGAGAAAGGTTAAAGGTTGGTACTGCTGTTTGACGCAGTCTTCTTTCTTTCCTTGGTGATAGACCCTATAACTCACAAAAATGAAGACTACAGACTCGACTTGTTTCTGGGTTAAAAGCATCTAGGTGCTTGCAAGCAACAATCCATCTTTACTGCAACTCATTGCTCTTTGGAGACCTGTGATAAATTATACAAGATGAACGAGGTGAAGGGCAGACAGCTACAGCACAATTGCTTCCTTTTCTCATACCTATTGTAGACTTCTAAATCTTTATATTGTAGTTTATAGCACTAGCCAAAGCTGACAACGTGAAAAAGAAGTTACAATCTGTTGCTAATGTATGTTTAAACGTAATCTGCTAATAAATATAACTACCAGACTAATACCTCTTAAAGCAAGAGCCATAAATTGATCCGTAACTATAGTATATTGTCTTACGTTTTGTCAAAAAGCTTTTGAAATCTTCGGAAAAATTAACATAGTATGTGAATGTAACATTATAAATAGTTTGGAAAAACAATACGTAGTATCATTAAAGGATACAGGTAGTAGTAAGGTGTAAGAGTAATTAAGAATCCATTAACATGGTGACATAAGTAGGGGTCCCAAAGGGGACTTATAAATAATGTGGATCATTGAAAAAGAAACAAAGATGCAGTGTTTTAATAATTAATGAGTGAAGGTTTGTGTTTGGCCACTAAATGACTTTCATAAACAAGCAAATCACAAACAAAAAGAGATGAAGATGCACTAAAATCGTTTATGGAACCATGATAATCTGAAGAACTCAAATGTTCCAATATATTGGAGAAAGAGGGATTAAACAGCTTCTTCCCTGTAAGAGCAGAAATTCCAAAATGTTCTAAGGTTCGCACATGCAAGTGGCGCTTAGTTTGGCCTGTATCAAAAGCGTTGCAGTTCTTACATGTAAATTGATAGACCACATGCAATCTGATTCACTTAGGAATTCTGTCTTAAAAGAGAAAAAAGTCTTAATATGACAAACTGGTCGTAAAAGAAAGCGAACAGTGACTTGTGAAAAGTTATTGTCTAAAAGTCTAGTAAGTTGACTACGGATACAAAAACTATGTTGCCCTGTGAACGGTAAAGAAAAACATTAATGCAGTTTGGGAGCTGTACTATATACACAATTAGTGGAGCACTGGTGGACTGCTCCCAAACTCTTTCCGACTAACTGGTCACTTGCAACGTACAAGCTACTGGTCATCTGGCAAAACAGCAGTGTTTGAAATGGAGATCGATGGTGGAACAGCCCACAATTTTTTTACTTTGTACAGTTGGAAAGATCTGGTTGCATTAAACTGCAAAGTCAAACAAAAGTTGCCCTAATTATGCATAAAGGAGTTCTGCTGCACCAGAGACTACTGCTTGGCATTAAGTCTTCCCAAGAATACTTTGAACAAATCATGGTCTATTTGTGGAACACTTTGGCCATTTTCTACCCAAAGACGGAATTGCAAAAGGTCCTAAAGTTGATGCCGTCCTTGCCATGCCCCTGGCAACAAATGTTTCCAGTCTCAAAGCATTTCTAGGCTTATCCCAATTATATGCTACGTTTCTTCTATCACATCTGACTACAGTCTCCAATCCATTATCCCAATTGACTAAGAAAAATACTCCTGGGCACTGGGAATCAGATGAACAAAAGGCATTGAATCAGCTAAAGGACTGGTTATCCTCGGAAAATGTCCTGATTCACTACAACCTGTCCTTGTTGCTTGGATTAGCATGTGATGCCTCAAGTGTTGAAGTTGGTGCTGTTCTATTCAGATGGAAGCAAGCGACCAATTTTTAATGTATCCGAAAAGTTGATCGATTCACAACACAACAATGATCAGATCCAAAAGGAAGCCTTATATACTCTGTTTGGTCTGAAGAACCTCTATCAGTACTTATATGGACGGCGGTTCCACCTAATTACTGATCACAGACCATTAACAGACATGATTTGTCCTGGGAAACCAAGATCAGCCGTTGTAACCAACCATCTGGTTCGCTGAGGACTACTACTTAGTCAATTCGACTACACCATTGAGTACAGAAGAACTGCCAACCATGCCAACGTTGATGCTCTAAGTCGCTTTTCAATAATTATGGCTGACTTCCAGTTTGATGGGGCGGAAAGTGATGAAAACCAACATATGGTTTACAACATGGATCACTCGCCTGTAAATCAGCCAAGGATCACATTATTTCAATGGGTCTATGTTTCACCCAAGAAGGCTAGCCTCAAAGTAATAAATACAAAGGAAGGGAGAGGGATCGCTATCGATAACTGGCTAACTCTTATCGATAACTTTTTTCTGTCAATGATTGCCTAGTACATGGCTCCTGAGTTGCAATACCTGCCAGTCTCTGTCGTCTAGTTCTTGAACAATTACTTCTTGGACATTTTGGCATGCAACAAATGAAGCAGTTAGTAAGAACCTCAGTCTACTGGCTGAAAATTGATGAGGACATTTAATCCACGTGTCGAAGCTGCACTGCTTGTGCAAAATATCAGAATAAGCCGTCCAAACCAACAACTCACTCGTGGATGCTGCCTGAAAAGCACGGAGCCGGCTGCACTTGGATCATGCAATTAATGTCCTGGTTTTAACTGGTTAATTCTAGTTGATCCTTATCTGAATTATCCCTGTATTCATCCAAGTAAAGCAGTGACCACAAAGGCCACCATCGACTTCTTGGAGCAGGACTTCATGCAAACTGGTTGTGGACAATGCTTCGACATTCATGTCAAAAGAATTCCAAGCTTGGTGCAAGGTTAAAGGAATAACACAACTTACTGGAGCCCTTATCATACTCCAGCCAATGGCACAGCTGAAGGATTTGCCCAGACTTTCAAGCAGGCACTACAAAAGTCTAGGCTGCCAACAAGGAAGGCTCTACTTGAATTTCTCATGCAGTATCACTGCACTCCAAATAGCACAGAATACTCACCAAGTGAGCTGTTAAATTCGCGGCAAATATGAACAAAGATCGATATGCTGGTGCCACTGCCTGCTTAGCTTTCCTAAGGTAAGCAAGCAAAGGTGGCTAAAAATCACAGGCACAAGAAGTTGACCGTGTCACTACCAAGTTGGAGATCCAATGTTTGCTCGCAGATTCCTAACGAAAAGAACCACAAGAAACCTTGAGAATTATGACCAAGACGAATAGCATTTCAGAATAATAAAAAGGACAAGTCCCTTGCTTGTTATTCCATGTTTTTATAGAAACAAAACAACTCACAAATTCATCTATGAATACATTTGAAGGATTCTGTAAGGACGTTTCGAGACGAGCTTGTCTCATCTTCAGCTAATGAAAAGAAAATTCGGTATCTTAAGTATTGGACAAAGTTTATTGTATCATTACAAGTTATCAAAAGTATTTTGTGGGAATAAAAAGCTTGTATTAAATACTATTAAACATGTAAGTACAATGAAATAGTGAACATACCATGTACAATCAAAACAAAAACCCCAAACATGCAAAACAACATAATATTGACATTGAAATAAGTACAGGGGTATGGAAGAGTTTTGCTGATTAAGTGTGGGATGATCCTTAAGAATAAAAAGGCTTTCATGTATTAGTAAGTCGAGCTCATTGGTGGCTTTATACAGAAATCTTGAAGGAAGGCAGCATGACCAATTTCATTAATATGGTCCTTGATAGATGAAGCAGCAACCTTAACAGCATCTCCTTTCTTATTAACCCCCAAGTGTTACCTACAGGGAACAATAAAATGGCATAAAATTTCTTTTTAACACGAATACTGTATGGGCCTAAATAAGGTAAACAGAAGACTAACGGGAGTTTAGGGACAGTTGCCAGTTTTTCTTTGGATACATATTGTTTATCCAAAAATATTTTAACGAGTCTATCAATGAGATCTATTGGAAATCGATTTTGCTGTAGGAAGAGTTTGATATTACATATTTCCTGGTGGATCTTAGCGTCAACATGTGGGCAAGCGCGTGTTTAGTAAGACAAATCGTTTTTTATTTAGTAATTTAGTAAATTAGTAGTATGAGTAATTTTGGGTGACTTTTTGGATATGCCAAGGGCAAACTGTTGCAAACTACTTCACGTTGTTGAATAGAATCATCAATCAACCAAATCTGTTCGCTGCCTTTTTCTCCGATTTGACCATTTTTATAGCTGTTCTGTTCGCGACTAATAAACTTGTACCCCAACCCATTGAACTCTATATAAAAAGACTTTTTATTTAGAGTTCAATGCCCCAACCACATTGACCCTAGCCTCATATGCACTCGCAACATGAAAACGAGGTACTTGCTGACTTGCTAGGGCAGGCTAACAGATCAATATTGAATTGCGAGACTCGAAACGAACGCGATTGCATCTGGAGTGAAATATTTAAAGCAGTTCGGAGTAGTTGGGGTTTTTTTGCCTACAACATTTACGACCCTATATGATGCTAGACACGTAACAAATCATAGAAGTATAGCAAACATGTGAAACAGTAAGGAGCACAGAACTGCAGCGTCAGTTAACAGTAAAGGAGGCATTAAGAAACCACTTCTTGATTTTAGATTGTAGGCCTATTGACTGGCAAAGTTAAGTAATAAAAGGTTATATATTTTACATTGACTCTATTTCTTTGCAGACATTAAATATTACTAAACTGGCAAAAGTCCTGTCATCTTTAAAGTTGAATTGTGTCTTATAATCTTGTCCTTCTGTCGGTGTATTGTGGTATAATAATAGGTATGCGTAAGTTTTGCTACAGTACTTATTGTACATGTTTATTTTGCTTATGTCTAAGAAATGAAAATTGGCACTACTGTACTCATCCATAGTAATAATATGTTTGTGATATATTATCTTTAAACTTAGATGTATCTGTTATTATTGCTAGGTCATTCATTTCTGCAGTTGCAGAACGCCACTACTGTTGTACTAATCAGCGTAAGTTATTTAGAGAAGAGGTTCAAAGTTTAGATAGATTAAAAGTCTATGTACCATGATACATAATGCTTCACGATTTTGATGATGTAGTCTGTTCCTAAATGTTCCCAGATGTTAACCTTTAAAAGATATATTCCATTATTTTTTCTTCCTTCATTTTTGTGTAACATAAGCAGCTCATTGCCGTGAAATGGTAATAATTCCCCAAATTTAAGGAACATCGGGTAATAATGATGAATTCTTTCCTCTGCATATTCCTTGTCGACTGGATCTTTAGGCAGACAGATATCTGTTCCTTCTACCGGTGGCACTGTATTCGTGACTGCAATTGCATAATTGCTTTTTAGAGATATTTTATTGATTTGCTTAGTTAGATCCTTTGAAATATTCTTTGATGGTAGGCTGTCGTAAACTTTATAAGAGAGAAGTTTCTATTGTCACCATTTCTAATTGTGACTCAATGATTAATATCAAGGTGTAATATTTGAATAAAAGTACCTTTGGTTGCCACAATAATGGGATCCTGCAAGCTGCCAACATGAGGAAATTGCTTCTGCAGCATTTGTTGCCTATGGTTAGTTTCGATGCCAAGTTCAGGTATGTTTAAGAGCTGGAAATTACAGCGGTATATTCTACGACGTAGGACTTTTGATGTCTCAGAGCTCCTGCAGCCTTTTAGAAATTGCAATATTTCATCACACATATGCTGATCAACATAAAATTCGTTGTCTTTTAGCTTATTCTGGGCTCATGACTCAAACTCTTCTGTGACTTTCCATTTTATTAATCTTTGTTACAAAAATCCAATTTTCAACTCACAATGCTGCTAACTTTTATGTCTAATGAAAATGTCCCGCCAATATTTTCACCAGGTGACAAACTTCGCGCCAGCTTTGATTTGGTTTGTATTTCACGCATTTTGGCCAAGAGGAATAGCTTATCCGGTTCAACCACTAGTTATTAGCCTCATTTTGACGTGACAAATGAAGTTGAGGCTAGGGTCAGTTTGGTCGGGGTGCCAGATGGGAATGTCTAGATACCATGCAATGAGATATAAGAAAAGCTAGAGGGTCAACTCGAGGCCTTTCGCATGTTGAAACGTGAAGCCATCGAAACGACGTCCAAAACGAGGTTTGTACGGCAAAAAGTTCGTAGTTGTGATAGTAAACAAACCAATTTGATGGAAAGAGATGTGAACATAAATTGTATTTTGCAGGTCTGTAACATGCCACAAGCGATTCTGCTAGCAGGGAAAATAGCAGAGATAAGTGCTGCAATGAAGTTAAAACAGCAATGTAAGCAAACAAGTGTCATCTTATAATTTGTGTCTCGATTCGCAATAAGCGATTACGGTCGGTTAT
>JANTCA010077127.1:0-10557 GCA_024741275.1 Chironex yamaguchii
ATAATAATAATAATAATAATGATCATCATCATCATCATCAAAATAACAGTTATTTTTGAAGCTTAAAATTTGACTCAATGCATACATTTGTATACTCATTTACCGGCTGCCATATCCAAATCAATTACAGTCTGTGCCATAAATCTTAGCAACAAATGATCACAACAAAAAAAGTACCGACATAAAAGCTCAGGATAAGTCTAGTTACGTCGACAAAACAGAAAATAAGAAGATTTTATCATGCAGCCAATCATTTTACGTAACAAATAATCATGATAATAATAAAAGTGATAATAACATCTTCACTGCCTGTTTTCTCAGGCTGTACTAAGAAAGCTCAGGTGGTTCAGGTAAATAAATTTTAGCTCTTAAGAGAGACGTATCTTGCTCCGACATGCGTTAGTGTTCGAAATGATAACACTGCCTTTTGCCTATCGACCGAGAGAACGATAGTCGACAGCTATTGAAAATGCACTTTTGGCATGCTTGAAGTTTTATCTTGAAGAGTTCTCATTAGCACAGATTTTTGGGTTGGAAAATTCCTTGCAAACGATTTATCGCAGCAGAAGCCCTGTCATACTATGGTGCTTTATAATCAAGTTCTTTTCTGTCCCCGATACCAAAAACCGTCGTAAAGAAGTCTGTCAATTCCCAACAGTGTAAATCATCAGGAAATGAAGAACGACGCTTGACTGGTCGATGACGTAGGGGGCTTTATCCTTTACTAAAAATTCTGGCTATATAGTGAGCTTTGCGCGTAGGAAACTTTTATACAGATAAATTTGGCAACAAGTGTTTAAGAAATAGGGAATACAAAAGCAGAAGATACGAAATGTCTTGGTTGATAGATGACAAAGAACACAAACATGACTTTTCTCCATTCTTTGAACAAATTCATCACATGAAAATCAACGATGGTATGTCCACTACATGACCGAAATTTAAATATTTGTTTTCTACCTTCAATAGGCGTATGTATCATGTTTTTTCAATAGTTACCGTCTGTCTATCCTTCCCGTGATCCGTTTTTTGTTTGTTTCGGAACAGTTTCAAATTTGAAACCTAAACATCCTAACGAGGCACCACACGAAGTGAAGTTAAATGGCTGATTTATCATATATATGCACCATCATTAGACTTATCACATCTGTTACGAGACATGAAGAATAAAGCATAGGAAGAGAAAACGAAAAGATGGCTCAAAGAAAGTAACATTGCAATGAAATATAAGCAAATAGGTAAATGCCTTAATAAAAGCAGAAACAATTGGCTTACGATAATAAGAGGAGGTACACTTGAGAAAATAATGTAATCCATAGACTGTTTAACAATCATCAAAGATTATTTTCGCAAGAAATTTTGTGATTTACTGCCGCAACGAAAAACCCATTTGAAGATAGCGCTTCTCATATTTTCATTTTATATACACTTGCCATTAAAACAACAGTAGGGCAAAACCTTTAATCCAAAATAATAAAAGGTTCGACTATAAAATTACTAGCTGTTGTATAGATAATCGTTCCACTACTTCTATTACCGACTGAATTTCTTTTGCAATAAATAAAATTCAACTTTTTATATCTGCTTCAGTAAAACACAAATGCAAAGAAATTAGCAAAAAACACGTCGTAATGACTTATAATATGATAATTAACGACAGCTGGTACATTGTGAAGGTGTCACGCTGGAAAATCATGACACGAAGATTTGGTGAAGGACTTTCATAGTCCCTCATATTACGAGACAAAACCCAGCAGTGTGTAAGGGGAAATTCATTACATTTTCCTGTGTTTCGACTTAATCTTTCATCAGTGTTAGATATTTCACTAGACACCAGTGCTATGATATTTTTTTCAAGAGTGGAGCATTATCACAATAATTGCATTAAGTGGGAGCCGACCGGGCTCGAACTTGCAATCCTCAGAGTCAAAAGCCAACACTCAGACCTCCGTGCCATCAAGGCACGAAGATTTGGTAAAAGATATTCAAATTCCTTGCTATTACTTTCTAAGGTGTCAAGTTTGAAAATAAAGCATGAAATAAGTCCATCCACAACAAACAGCTGTAATTTTGATGTGCTTTCGTTCGGAACAAATATCTAAATGTGAACCCAGTTGGACTTTTAGTTGTTTGATAGAACTAATTAATCACATTTGTTCAAAACAAAATCTCTGTCACTGTTTGAAAAAGTCATAAAAATATTAGACTCAGGCTGGAAGTAACTTAAGGTTCTTGTTTCTGATCAAATTTCTTACTAAGATCACTTCAAGCATGTTTAGACAACACATCATCATATCGTTTCTAATACAATCATTGTTTTAAAATGCGTTATGCCGTTAGTGCAATTTATAAATGCATTTTTTAATTTTATAATCAGGTTATACATATTTAAGAATTAGAATGATTTAAAGTCAGGTTACCATAAGGCAGTTATTCCTGAGACATTACGGATCGTTTAGGGTCAACAATAAACAAAGTTGTAATTAGAATATTTTAAGAAAGTGCAACATCACCTTTCTTGCAGCCTCATTGATTTTCTAAATGCAAAAAACCTTGTAATCTTCAATCGTAATTAACTAATGCTAACTAAGGAAAAGTAATCTTCAAAACTCAATACCAATACAGCACCTATAGCATACTGATTGCAAAAGATGAAAAAATTTTCTTCGTGCATACAGGGGACATAAAGTATTGATGGTAACGAATATCTGTCTAAACGAAAATGAATAGAAAACTGACAGATTTCACCTGTTTAATATATCTGCCATAACCCAATGTTAATTCATACTCATACCACTTCATCGTAAAGATTTCTGTTTTAAAAATTGGTGATAGAAGTATTTCTATATAAATTGAAACTAATTCAAAAATTCCTTAAATGGAGCTAGTTTGTCCTTGCAACACCTAACAGTTGTCCGAAGATGGAAAATAAGTTAACGCATCGTCTAGTATGATATCTTATCACTGCTGACCTCGGTGCGATGCAAACACTTCCGTTCAAATAGATTTTTCTTCCAACTTTTTTGATGAAATCGAGAGTTGGTTAAGAAGGTATCATCAGGTTTAAGAACGATCCCATACGGAAATTGTAGGAGTATTGTTACCAGTCTGCGACCTTATTTCTCTGATGGAGACATTTTAACATTTCTTGTCTGAGACTTTCCTACCTAACGCATCACCATCAAGTGGCTCACAATAAAACTACTTGCATCTGGGACACGTAACAAACATGTCCTAATTTTGCCACGCTTGGGTTCTGTTTCATCGGGATTCGAGTGAGATTACAATCAAACTAACAAGCAGTTACGGACAATAATTAAATTTAAGATCAAATGGTTTGAGCACCTGCTAAACCTATATTCCTTACTCTGTTGTGACACTTCGTACATCCGCCTTGGAATAGTTCCCAGAACTCATGGATCGGGATGTTTAATTTCAGCTAGACATGTACTTTGTGTCGACTTAAGTGAGTAAGCCCGTCTTTGAATCGTGACAATTACTACAATCACTGTTCAAATTCTATAATCCATTCAACTTAAGCTTGTTCTGTGAAACAAAACTTGCAAACCAGTCACCTGTCGTACGTATTGTAACATCGTCGGCTAAAACGTCGAGCTTCAGATCAATTGTTAGCACGTAAGGGAATCACTGTTAACAATAGATACGAGATAATTGCAACAGAGACAATCCAGAACTAAGTTGCATTTATGAAACACAGTGATCATGATAAATATCACGCTTCGACTTCTTCGAAATCTTCTAAATCTATAAAGATAACGTCTATAGTAGATGATGAAGTCATTAGTAACGTGCTGATATACTGAAAAGGTATTGCAGGAGTATTATGGAATGTTGTCCGTTAGGAAAGTAGTTTGTACACTGTTTGGACTATTCCAAGCATTTCACTGCTTCTTTACAGCAAACTGGACAGCTTTGCTTAGATTTAGTGAATAAAAAGCACTAGGGAAAGACAGGCATCAAGGATTTTCAGCGAGGATAGTATTTGGTAGACTGTTTCAATGCTATTGACATGAAGATTGCTATTTAAAAGTCATTCACTTTGCCATTCTTAACGAACTTCAGCAACTGCTCTTAAATAGTCAATTTTTAAAGTCCGCTCATCAAATACCAGAGACAGTTTGTTCAACAAGCATTGAATCAAGTGTTGCTTCAGCAATGATTGAATAGTATTGTGCATATTTGATGTCATTCTAGTCACAACCGCAAACGTACTTTGCACAAAGACCAATGACCTCATTCTGGGATGAAGTTAAATGATAACAAACATTGCATTCTTTCCCTTTTATCTTGTCATACCTTCTTGCACAAGTGTATCATAGTGACAATATGGAAAATTGTAAGATGTCATTATCCACCACTGGAATTGCATGTGTATCACGTATTATATCACATATTATTGAATTGTTTGCCAAAAACTCAAATGAACTTTCAAACGCTCTTTTATTAAAAATTTTTGTTACATTCATTAGTTTTGTAACTGCTTTCAGAAACCCCTCAGAAAGACAATCCTAACATCTACAAAAAAGAGAACATTAATGGTAAAGCTGTTATTGACCATTTTCCTAAAAGGTGTCCCTTTTAAATGTTTGAAATGAACCATGCTTCGTGATATTAAGGATTCATTTATCGCAACATTTGACCTCTTTGAATTTGTTGAAAACAGAGGTAAGGCAAGCTTGTCAATAAGAATAGCTCTGTTTTAAAGGTATTTAAACGTAAGACCTGTCTCGTTAAACATTGTTGTCTTCTGTCCAGTTTAGTGGTGCTCAAGAGGTAAATGCGTTTTTACAGTGATGACCTCACTTTTAATGGCATGTTGCACAATTGATGCAGTCTTGGCCTTAAAAATGTCGTAAGCCTGATTCGTAGAACATATCTCTTACCTTTAAAGTGTAACCACAAATGATAAGTCAATTTCTACGTTCTTTTTAATCTCTTGTTCAGCACGTTGTGCTCATGTGGGGATCGGTTTTTCTATCCCCAACATTGTTAAAGTTTACAAGTCGTCAAAAAATTGCTACGTCGCCAATCTCCTCACAACCTTGACAATTATGTGTTTCTATGAAGGGAAGCCACTTCCCTGCCGCCCCCCCGGAAGAAAGTCTTAGGCATAGGCCAACGACAAATGGAAAGAGTGGAAACCTAAGGAACTGACCGAGAACTTGCAGGAATATGTTGAACGAAATCGTTTACCTGAGAGGAGCATGGGATATAGTCGGAATGATAATCGTCGACCAGAGCAAGAGAAATTGCTTATGGGGAACTACAAGCAACGAGCATGCGCTTACTGTGCAAGTTAGAGGCATAAGAGCTCAAGCCGTACGAAAATATTAACTGTGGCCAGCTACCGAGAGGATTTAAAAAGGAACCGTCTCTGCTACGATTGCACTGGAACAGGACATTCTGCATCATTATGCCGAATACGAAGTTGTAGCAAATTTGGTCAAAACATCACACACCCCTCTGTGAGAAGCAATTGACAACTCTAGCGGCTACTTCTAACAAGCAGAATATGGGTGCATCGAACCTCCGCACAACTACCTTACATGCAACAAATGCATGGAATTGAAGCCATGATTGATACCGGAGCCAGCAGTGCATACTGATATTCCGACTTGGTCACTAATCTTTGTTTGCAGCCTGTACGAAATGAGAAACGTTTCATTGAGCAGATGTTTGAAACGGTCACCAACTGGATCTGTGAACTGAGGGATTTGCTTACTAGTGAGTGATCTTAATATAGAACGATGGATAACTTTTCTACACTTTGCTTGGAGTTCTTGTGGAATTATTCAATGTTCCGTGGATTGATTTCGCGACAACACAGAAGCTTAGTAAGCCCTAAAAATTTCCTTTTTCAGCATCACATATTTTTTGTAAGGATACGTAAAGAATTAGTCCTTTTTCACCAAGAAAAAGCTACAACATTAATAATACTTGTGAGAATCTTCCTCAAGTTCAGAGGGAAACTCTTGAGATTTGGTAGACTTTAATGTCAAAGTAACCGGCCTTAGCTTTTCAATTAAAACAACTTTCTCTGGACTCCGAGTGCATGTTTGAGTGCTCCAGACTTTCATTTATTCCATTCAAAGAGCTCTGGTGCAGCTATCTGCTAAACGCCAGATTGTTTTTTATGTGGGGTTGAATTATCATTTTCATAGAGAGCTTGCTTTTTAGTATCAATATCAAATAATACAAGATACCCTTCTCGTATTTCTTCATCTTTCTACTTCCTTCATCGTCGTTTCTGAGTACCTGTTTCAAAGTTCTTCAAATCTAATCTTCAACTATTGATGATTGCCACTCATTTATGCAAAAGAGTGGCATATTATTCCATAAATATAATTACTTTAAACGATCTACTTCCAAGATTCAGTTTAGTCATGTATCAATCACCTTACAAAGTTCAATATTGAGTTTCATTTTAAAAAAATCACCAGCTGCCAAGGGAACTAAAGAGAATAACAATGCGATTTATCTCGTTATCACAACGCTAGGTTTATTGTAAATTGAATCAACTAAGGTCTGTGAGATCATAGCAAATTTCAAAGGACAAGGAAAATACGAGTTGTTGCCCTTTTGAAGAGGCATCTGAGACTTACAGACAGAGAGATTATATATCCTACCGGTTACAACTTAGAGTACAGCCGATAAACCTCTCGTATTCTCCAAAGACCAAAGAGAAATATCCTACATTTACATCCTTGCATTATAGGCTCAATAAAAAATGCAATCTTTTTTATACCTCATAAACCATTAATCCTCTAAATGTAGTAAATACGGGATGTATTATGTGTTACTGTCGCAGGATCTTCATTCCGGTATTCAACGTGACAATCTCTGTTAAGCAAGTTAGAAATACGAATCACATCTACACAAAGGTTGCAGTAACGAATCAGGGTTGCGTAATAATGACAAGGTTTCCTTAGGATAAGAAGGAACAACAGTTCAACTACGAAAGTACATAATAATATGAAAGCTGGCAATTGCTATATCTGATGTAAAGGAACCACTCTTACAAGAATTGAAAAAATATCTTTAACATCTGGACAAACCTGAGAGAAGCAGTCTGTATCTGTGTGTTTAACTGGCGTCATTCTGAAAAAATATGTGGCAGAGTAAACACCTAGCAATTGTTCGTTTCGGCAGCTTTATCCACAAGTGGACATAATTTCAATAAAATGGACGACAGGAATGCAAACATGCAACTTCGTTCTCATTACGTCATCAAATTAAGTTTTCTAAACCACAAGTTGACATGTTATCTGTTGCCAAATAGCTGTTTCCAAGTACAAATGTTTGTTTTCATCCAGGGAACGAACACACTGCAGCTCGGCTTTCTTTTCATGTTGTGTAGCCTACAAATCTGGCAACTTCTCGCTATATTTTAAGAAGATCATCTACAGAGGTCAAAAGCGCGCGAATTTGGATTCAATAGCCTTAAATCTAAAAATCATAGTTTGGTTCTAAGTGCAGACGTGTCATAAAACGTGAAAAGAGAGTAGCTTACACTCGTTAATTCTAAGTGTAAAGTGACATCATAACGGAAGATTGGGGCCGTACCTCTAAAATTCCTTAAATTATGGCACCCAGTAATTAACGAGGACAACTATACCTTGCCAATGTAGCAAGTGTGTGTTTCTATAATTTAAATAAATAATCCATAATTTTATGCAGGCAATCTTAATGTAAAGATTATACCAGTGTAAGTAAGTAAGGATAATAATTGTTAGTTTTATTTTTATGAGCATCGTGAACATGATGATGTGGTCTGTCAGAGACCGCATCACAAAACGCATGAATGACATTGCGTTGGATTGTGAGTAATACAGTAATGTCTTGTACTACAAAGCAATCTTGGATACTGAAACCAAAAATGAGAAATCGGATGTAATTTAAGAAGGATTCCTGATAGTTCTTGCAAGAAAGCCTTGTCAAAAGAGGAAAACCAACCATCTCAAAGTAGAACAATTGTTTAACTGTGTCACATACTTCCGAATTGTAAAGTAATTAAGAATTTGAAGTGGTTCTCAAAGTTGTTTATTTATGAGGTTTATTTATGAGTTGTTACGGACCTGAATTTCAGTACAATGTTGTCATAGCTAAGATAATTAATCAATGTCAATGAAACAAAATGTGTTGACATTATAAGTTTTGTATGGAAGATTCGGTCGTAAGTAAAAACGTGCGAATTGTTTACAACAATCGGTGTAAGTCGCCGGGTAAGCGATCGCGCAAATTAGATGGCAGTCTTCAGTAGTAAGCGATGTAATAATAAAGAGAGGTGGTATGTCAAGCGTAAATTACAAGTCAAAATAGGAAACCACTTTACGTCGCTACAGAAAAAAACTGTAACCATCCATGTTGCATCAGCGATGTGTTGGTTTATGCAATAATACGAGGTTGCAAGTTTAGTAAATAAGGACAAAATTTGTCTGGGTACAAAATAGCTTAATCTGTTTGCATGGTGACACGTTAAAGGTTTTTTAGCTTCACTTGCGAAACTTTCAAAGCGGTAACACGTGTGTAATACGCTGATGACTTTGTAAGGAAGGGTATGGTGCCATGGAAGCAGTACAAAGCAATCTTGAATTTTCTTACGTTTATCTCATACATACGTACATCTTATGGAAATTGAATTTAAGGTCTTCGCTTCTTACAACGCTATGTTGCATAAAGAAAGTTCCTAAAGTAAACATGTAATGTTTAAAATTGAAATGCATAACTTCTGAGAAATATTAATATTTTTGTTAATACTATTATTTGCATTGCTATGATCTGCATCAATCTTAATACGGAGGTACGCTAGATTTTAAGCTCATAGGTTTAGTCTGCTGTTTCCACGGAGCATCCTTCAATAAACCTTACACAAACTATCTGACTAGTTGAATTCGAATAGGGGAGTTGCGTTATGTCATAGATTATTTTGCTAAATTATAGTTTCAGCTCAATGATATTTGATTATTCTCGTACCTGCCAAAATGTGAGAGCAATGGCAGCATCCTTATTTCTCCAAGCTGATGACAGCATCATTTTTGTGAACCACAGATGAGTTTCCAAAAATTTTCTCACCGCACTTATCTTGCCTAGATATTGAAGTATGACTTTCGTTTATGTGCTGTCATGAATGTAGAACCTGCTCGTGTTTACAACTTTGCTTTGAATTATGTTTCGAGACCGTTAAACCCAAACACCGCACTTATACAAGAAGGACAAAGTGATTTTCTAGTATTAGCTACAAACATTGTTCATTTGTATTATTTTTGTAAGATTTCACAACAATGATAATAAACGTAACCCCTACTGATAATTTCAGCCTAACTAAAAAATGTAGGTCAAGGTCAAATATAATCTGATTGTTTTTTTAAATGCGTATTTCAATATGTATACGGGATTTGTAAAAAAAATGTGAGCCAAAAGAATCCTTTATCATGATGCTTATGAGCCACTCTGGCAGCAAATTACAGTGTCGCTTTTAGAATAGTGGGACAGGTTAGGGAGTGGTAGATTGACAGACTGGCTATATCCACACTTTCTATTAGCTGACACTTGTCTTAATATGACACTAGACCAAATATGAGATATCTAACTCAAACATTTGACAGTTGATATGGCAAAAATTTATTGCAATTTGAAATTTCAACTGAACTGAAAATGTTTCATTAAACACCGTCTGAAAAGTTAGCAATAATTTGTTGATGCCAATTTCACGTAAACGTGGCTTGACATGTTCAGTTTAAAATGTACAGCTATCCACGTTTTATTGTTATAACTGAAAGTATATCATGCTATCATAAACAGTTCAAGCAGTAAGCATAAAAACTTAAAGCTTCTTTGCAAATTTGGATCAGCAACTGATCCATTACTTGCTCATTACCATATGGTACGTAATTTTTTGCTTAAAGTGATCAATAACGTTCTGAAAGTTTGGCTGACTGATGCACAAAGATCGTTTCTTACAACATTCGCCTTGCTAAATAACATTTCTCAAGAAACCTGTCTATAGCTCGGCCTTGTAATGTATGCCTGTACATGCAAGTTTCAAAGACATAAGTATTCCTCTGACTTTTTTAAGGTAGGTAATGGACGTTAACTTTCCCCTGTTGACTGATGTTTTTCTTTGACTTATTCTTCATCACTTACTACATGTGCCAATAAGTATTCAAATTCTATTTATGTTCCCTTTTTGGTCAAAATGAAGACTTTAGTGTAGTTGCATCTTGGTAGCGACTGGAGAATGGAAGAAGCTCTCCTATAAATGCTTTCAAGTTTACGTTTCTTGAACGAGAGATCTCAACATCATTAAAGATTAAAAAATCAAATGCAAAATCTACTGTCAGTTTCTTTTTTTTCTGTATCAGTCGTACCCGTGTACGTTTTAATCTCGACTTGTTTTAGGTGTGAACGTGTAGAATCCAAATCATCTTGGCACAAATGTACAGCCAGGCACTGTTCTTATTCTTCTTTGCGCACTACAACTCTGTTCTTACTCTTCTTTGCGCACTGCCGTTCTGTTCTTACTCTTCTTTGCGCACT
>JANTCA010077138.1:4709-14931 GCA_024741275.1 Chironex yamaguchii
ACGACTATCAGTTACTACTATATAGTAATATGGCGAGACGTGTTCACAACAGAAGTGACGAGTCAACATCGTGAGTCAGCATCATGAGATCGTGATGATCTAACATCTTGAGTCAGCCTACAAAGATCACGACTATCAGTTACTACTATATAGTAATATGGCGAGACGTGTTCACAACAGAAGTGACGAGTCAACATCGTGAGTCGGCATCACGACAAATGTGATGAGCCAACATCTTAAGTCAGTATCGTGATGTTGTCCTGTCTTAAATGAGTTTGACTGTAAACCGGTTAGCAGGGGTGTCTATCTCGGGATTTTTTATACTTTACACGTCAAAACCGTAGAAATTATGGGTTTTTTCACTTGACGTCGAGATACGTAGTGCAATAGAAACTGGGCTTACTTAGCAAGTTTTCATCTCTCTTATGCCAAATCCAGTAATCAGTACCAAGAGAAGTTAAACATTATCATCAGGGCATTCAATGTAAGTTGTAAAGAGATGTTGTCCTTAATGCTGATATCATCTGCTACCTTAATGCTGATATATCGTCAATCATCTGGCGTTCATGTCTGAACTTGTTCTATTCTCATAAGGTCATTCAGTTTGTCAAAAAATTAGATAAATAAAAAATTAAGGTCTTTTTGGCTCTTGTGACCTTCCAGTATGACCCTACGGTCTTGATACTCAAATATGACCTAGATATTGCGTGGTTAACTAGCTCGTTAAAAATAGGTTAAAAATTACAACCCGAGCAGACACACACAAAGAGAGGGAGAGAGGGGAAAAGAGATGACAGAGAACATTACCTTACCACATACGCGGGCGGCAAAAAAAAAATCCTCAAGTTAACAGAGAATCCGACATTAACAGCCACCACCACTTAATCTCTTGGGGGCATATGCTTCAGATGCCAGGTAGCTGATTATATGCTAAGACAGCGAGATTACCCTTCAAGACCAAATGCGGAACGTCAGGCAGCAGTTGCAATTCTCTAGGCTGGAGGCTGTCTGCACATACTAGGGCGACCCGCAAGCGACGCAAAACCACGCGACGTAGTTCACATTACTAAGTCTGGCAGCCAGACGAAAATGGTAAAATTGATGGGGGCCTTAACGGGAGACAACAAAAGGCTGGTTACACACGAAAATTCAAACTTCTTTGTATAAAATAAGCGTTATATTTCTCATCTTTATTGATGTCAGTCAATGACGTACTTTCTTTTTGAACAGGAATAGTTATACTTTCACTTTTGAATTGGGCTCTTCGTCATCCTGATAATAAATAGTATAAAACATTTTTGTACAAATGAAGCATGTTAAAACTACAACGACCTGCGTTCACAAAATTATTGACGGAATTTGTTCAACAAATTCACGACGTTCATTGGTTAACGTTTAAAACGATATTTATAGTCTGTGTGGGTTATCTTTAATCTCGGACAACATCACCTCCGAAAAGCACCTCCGATGGCATACGTACAAGGGTTGGTTTTCGATCATTACGAGGAATGACATCATCCTCCATTGGCAAGTGGGTAATCGTGTTGTTTGTGTGATAAAATCCCCCATGGACAGGGGAGAGTGGAAGGGTGCTTGTCGATGATAAACGGCGAATCTGCCTTTTAAGGACATCTTTCTCGTCACACATACTTCTCAATGCATTTTCATAACGGACTGTTTCCTGTTTCAATGCATGGATGAAGTCCTCGGCTTCGCGAAGTTTTCCCTCAAGAAGCCGTTTCTCTGCTTCAGCCTTTTCTTTATCAGATTTTTCTGAATGGAAGTCCTCTTGATATACAACAATCTAGCGAAGGAAAGGATTTTTAAAACATCGTCATAAGTAAACAGTTTTGGAAAAAATACCTACTAAGGTAAGGAAAACTTCACAAAAAACATGAAAATGAAAGCAAGTATCGAGGAAACTGATTTCACTAAAATTTTGCAAAACAACCAGAATTGTATGTCTTTTCAGACCTGGAGTATTACGATATTAAAAAAATTGGGATTTGGAGGATGGTTAACTCGAATTTGGAACATTACAAAACCCCTATGAAATACAGGCCCATTGCTAATACAAGCCAAAATAACATTGGGTCAATTAAAGAGATTTTACTATCTACAACTGGTAAAACAAAATAGCTTTTCTGGCGCATGATTTTTTCTTTATTACAACAACCAGGATTTCTGTGAGAGCTTTCAAGAGTCGAACAATCTTTTTGTGGCACAAAACTTGAAAATTGCCCTGAAAATTTGCGACATTGCGCTAACATACTTAAAAGCTTCTTTCGTCTGACGCTCTTCAGAGTATGAATAGTCAGAAAGGAAAGTATATGTATATGGCAACCTATTAATGCAATGTCAAAAATTTTCAAGGCGACTTTCAAAAGTCCTCTGCAAGGCTGTTTTGTGCTGAACTTCTGTGCCGACAAGGGAAATGGGTTGACAATGACCATTAATAAAGTATTAGGACGTATGATGGGGTATTGTATGTACCATGGTATCTGACATATAGTGATCATTATTTACAGCATTTGAAAGTGCCGGTGTCATTAATGTCCCATGGTTCACATATATATGTGAATTTTAGTTAAAAGCGCCTATTTTAAATTCTTCATTACCCAAACACCACTGGTGAAACAACTAAGGCAGGTACATCTGAGGCAGAGCAAGACTAAATAAGCCACATTAGACCAACAACTGACCTGATGTTTCAAGGCCTCGATTTCATCAATGCTTACATTGCTTGACCGACGCGAGCCATCTTTGTCTGCTTCCTTTGCCGTGGTAACCCTGCCCGAGGGGCAGCTCGCTAGTGCCTTTAAATTTTCCATAGTTTCCCGTAATCGTATGTTATCCTCTTTAGCTTCGATTAATTCTGTCGTTCTACGAAGCAACTCGGTCTCTGCTCTGTGGCATCTAATCATCAGCTTCGTCATTGGGCAGTCATCATGTTTATTGATGTCTGTCGTGCTTGTGACCTCAGAAACCTAAGGAATGCAAAAAAATTGCCGAAACATCATGATATTGCATCTTAGTGACTTCATTACTATGTCGTATGATACAACAAAACGGCTTCCTACTTTTCCCGCATAATATTAAAAATTCCTAATTCGTTCAAAGTACTTTCAATTATTCAAGTTTCGCACCTAGTGTCATTTCCTTCCGTATCATGCATCTCAAAACTGTGATCGTCTGGGGATGTGTCATGGCAATAGAAACAACTTGACAAATTGCCTTTTTTATACACCACATCAACCGAACATTCGATTCTTGCCAATACTCTTCTTTAAATGTTATTAAGGACCAGATTACGTAATTTCTGTCACTGAAATATTTAATTTAAACCTGATTGTTACCAAACCATGTCATTGACAGCACGAGACCATAACATGGGAAAAAAATAAAATTACTTGTATGGACACGAGATGGTGTATTTATACAGGGAAGGGCAATCAACGAGAAAAGACGTAAACTAGAAGAATATTAATGGTTGATTTATATTTCCAATGTTTTCACAAATGATTACCTCAAAAGCTCCAGGGCTTAAATAAATATTCCATATATGGTGGCCCTGGCGTTATTTTGTAATCGTGTGATATTACGACACCTATACTACAGTACCACCCACACCTTTGTCGTGTTGAGAAGCGAGGCAAGTACTACAAACTTGTCAGCTGCGAAGTTTTCTACATGGTTGAAGAGATATGACAAAGCTTGGCCGAAGCAACAAACAAGCAGTCGGACAGGCGAGCCGACAAGACACCGATCTAACTTAAGCTTCCAAAAGAAGGGTCGCCGCCATAGCAAACGAGCAGAAGGGCCCTAAACCGGGTGCTATGGTTCCTCCTGACAACTTCTAAACACCAATCGGGTCCAATAGCTGACTTGTTGGATGTTGGCAGTTCAGAGTGTTCCCTACTTCTAGCTGATTTCACAATGCAAGTCCAAACATTACAACCCAAAATATGGCCTTATTTTGTGAGAATGTGTACTGGTTTATTTCGTAGTATGAAAGCTAAGCATGTAAACTATTTCCGATTAAAGTATGTCAAATATGCTTAAACAAATGCAAAATAGACAAGAGCTTTGAAATGGACTTGAAAAGACAAAACACGATGACGTTGAATATGAACTCAATGACATCAAACAAAAACATGGGACATGGATCAATGAATTTTGCCAAGACAACGCATCGTTACAAAACTTAACGGGACACCTGAGCCATGTACTCCATATACTCCATATATCTGCTGTTTAAGTGACTTCAAGCCTGGCCATAGGCAAAATCGACACTTAAAAATACGTGAATACTCTACGGCAGATTACTCTTCTTTAGGTAACAAACCTTGCATAGACAAAACCCATTTTAAACTGTAAACGCGATTCAAATTAACTGTTAAAACACAAACCAGAGAAATATATATTGAACAAGAAAATTTCGCTTAGATGAAATAAAACTGTAAGAAACTGTAATGTAACTCAAGACCTACCTCATGCAGGATGTTTTTCTTGCATTTTTCTTGAGTTGTAGTTGCTTCAAGTTTACAGCATGCTTCCTCAAGTTCTCTCACTCGAAGTATCAGTTGTCGTTTCTCGTCAAGAAGTCTCAAATTAGTCAATTGAGTTTCAGATAATTTTTTAAGTAAGTCATCAGGAGAATATCGATGCAAAGAACTGCTATCCATTCTCGAAGTTATCTTCTATACTACCACTAAACCAAAGATATTGTAGATTTCCAATTCTTACCACCGTCTCTAATGCCATCCTCGCACGAACTGATCTTATTTAAATAAAAACAAATCTTGTCAAAACGAGTAAGTTATTTTTGGAACTGCGTCATGTTTTATCCCGATTCTGTCTGTCCCAATTAAGTTGTACGGTTGCTTGCGTCCTCTAGATGCAACCATAACCAAAAATATTCATTTGCATGGTGACAGCAGGTGTCTGGTGGACAGATGAAAACAATTTAATGAGAATGGAGGATCAAGCAACGCCGACTGGGAGATAAGTTTTCGGCTGATGGTAATTTTTATCGAAGTTTTATGAGTATAACAAGAACGTTTGACAACGACTGTGCGTAAAAAACTCAATAAGGTGGGAAGAGCAAACAAGAAGAAGTACAGAACCCTTGATATTACCAGTCAAAATAAAACTTGGCTGTCAAGAGATGAAGTGGCCATGTGCTTGGCAACGGAGGAGCTCGCTCCGATAATCCTTAGGAAATTGGCCTCCTTCTGGGTTACATGAATGGTAGGCAATCTTGAATATTTACTGTATAGTTAACATGTGTTCTCTTAGGCTGAAACCTCAGTCTCACGTATTTCTAGCAAAATATCATTATTATTATAATCATCATTATGATGATGATGTTGTCGTTGAATTTCTTGACGTCATAGTCGGCGATGCGTCACGAGAATTGCTTTCATTTGACGATTCTATGATTCTAAATTGTGCGTTCCAATTTGTACATATAAGCTAGCCAGGAATGAGAATGGTATTTGAAGCGTATCTGTACGTTCATGGGAGACGGCTGAACATTGGGAGTGTGGAAGGGTTCGAGCCACTGTATTTTACATATTTTGTCCCAAATTGCCAAACCATTGCCCGAATATCCACTAATTTCGAGGTTTTCGCAGCTTTTTTAAGCTGCAGTCTTGCGGTATGGAAATAAAATAATGCATAGATAAGAACTTTTCCTCAAAGAAATCGAATTAACTGAATGAAGGTCTCGCCTTTGAAAAATCAATGAACTCAAATTTGTTGATACTGAGGTCTACATACGATGTAATTTTGGCTAAAAATTTACCATGAAGTCATTAGCCCTGTGAAAGAATTGCCCAACATACCTCCACTGACAATAGAAATTATAAAAATGCTACATGAAGCCCGTTTATAAAATCGTAATATCCTTCTTAACTCTGTAAAAGTTCTCGTTTTATTTGCTCCCTAAGCTAAAACGTATGGCCAGGCGTCTGCTATAATTATTAGGACACTGGACAAGTACTCTTGCATTGTTGTTCTCCTATATCTAAAGACTTTTTCGCGTTACGAGAGGAATTGAAACTCACAAAGGTTATCATCGATAAAGCACAACAATAAAAAATGGCTGAAAGGGAACCATATATGTCTGAATGAAATGAGAACAAGAGTTCTTTGGTCAGTGGAAGTAAGTACAGCAACTCAGACTCCATGACTCGGGACAAGGATTTTGTTGCGCGGCAACAAGGCTATTACATATTAAACAAGTTTGACGTCAATTGTGGTATTTTGCAATACAAATCGATCGTTTTTACGTTTTTTGAAGTAAAATTATCTTGAAGAACAAGCTAAATATTCTTGTACGAACGGGTTTGCAACATTCCAGAATGAATTGAGCAATGTAAAAGATACGTAGAAAAGTGTTGGCTATGTACTCTCTTATTTTCCAAAGGCGCCCTAAGCTTTATAAAGCGGCGGTGCCCGTAGCGAAGGCACCTAAAAAGTATCAACGTTGGCTTGAACAATGATCTCAGTAGCTTTTTCTGTTGTATGTATGAATTTACTGGAAAGATATTTTTTCAAGGGCAATTTGCTGCCTCTCCACTGCCCATGGCCGCATGGCCTTTCTCCCCCTTTCGGACTCAACAACTTTAATTTACTCAAAACAAATTTCAACAATTACTCAAAACAAAGTCTGCCAACCTAAAAATCCGTGGGTGATAGGTTTTAAACACACTGAAGGGGCTTAATTGTTGGGAGCCTCTAGACTAACATTTACTAGAAAACTTAGAAAGTGCCAAATCTTCGTTCGTTCCATCGTTCCATCTAAGTGTATTGGAGTCTGTCTACATTAAAACAAGAAAACCAGTACTCTGCAGGCAGAAGGGGTTCGTTTTTTCACTTGGACTCTTCCAATAATTTTTTGTTTCTTCATTTTCTCTTTGTTGTTTTTTTCGTTTGTTGTTTATGATTGGCTAGTTTCGATACATGTTTCATATACAGAGGTTGCCATATATCGATACTTTCCTTTATGTCTATTCGTACTCTGGAGAGTGTTAGAAGAAAGAAAATTTTCAGTATGTTTTTAGCGCAATGTCGTGATCCTGCCTTAAATGTTTTCAAAAGCCCTCATGATAGTGAATCACTTTATATATTTAATAGCGGGTGCCATATTTGGTCATTCATAATAATGTAAGCCAATCGGATATTTCCGGCTGAGTTTTCGTACCTTCTCTTGATCTTTAAGGCCGTATTTAACGTGTGCCTAGTTGGAGGGAGTTGTACGTAGATGAAGCCATGTCAACAAATAATCAAAGTAACGCAGTATAGGTCAAGAAGTATAGGCGCAGACAGCTATTGATCAGCTGCCAGAAGATAAGAATAATAGTGGGTTATAGAGGTGTATTGTGATAAATGTTTTACCATTGTGGCCAATTCAACTGCATTCCAAGCCCCTCCCACTAAAGACGGCATCTTCTTTGACATAGTTTGGCGTGGCGTTTTTAAAGTAGAAACCATTTTGGTGTGATGATTGATTTTGTTGTTATTCGGTGGATGGACAAGTGTTGTGTGTTTTTAAGATGGCCATTTTTGGGAATCGTTTTTATTTTCTTTCGAGACAACGTGCTGTTGTTAATAAAGAAATGACATAAAAGGACAAACTGTAGGCTCTTCAGGAGACTCACAAGAAACTTGATTGTGTTCGTTCTGTATTTGGCAATAGGTTTTGTGAAAACTCCTTAAACCTGTAATGAAATATGACCCTCCCAAATCACACAAAGCATGTTCCTCACCCTGCATATGGCTTGCGTGATGTAGACAACATTATGTTGGCAGATTTCAATTTTAGGGCTGTTTTTAGTTTTGGTCATTTTTATGAACTCCTTTTGCACTTTGCTTTCCTTATGAAGTTTATTTCGTTTAAAATACATTATCATGTTGCCCTCTTACCTCTGTACCCTATCAGCAGAAACTGTGCTGTTATTTAGTTCCTTATCTGTAAAGAAGCTGACTTAAATAATGCTATTTAACTGATTTCTCGCTATTAACTAGGTTACAAATCTTGTTTCAGCAAGAATGATATAAAACATTTGAATTCTTGACCTTGAAACCGTCGGGGTTGTCACACGTTATCCTCTGTTTAGTTTCTATGGTTACTTATTATGCAATAGTCTTTGGTAACAAAAGTTTCACCGCAGAAGACGAAATCTTATCCTTTGCATTGTGCAATACTGTTGATATCTGGGTTTTTTTCACTTTTGGAAAAGCTTCAAGTGCAGGAACCGTTGCAAAAGCGGTTACACTTTATGTCTGTTGAAAATAATATCTATCCCAGGGCTGCAAAACGATGCTCTACGTGGTTTCCTGCTAAATCTCAAAGCTATGGTCTTTTTACCTGTATCTTTGTTTATTCATTCTTTGTTTAAAAAATTCTTTACTTATTTGTTTATTAATTTATCTATCATTTGCTGATAACTTGCCTCAATGTTTAGATACCGTTGCCTTGTTACGTGAAAATTCATCAAATTAACGATTAATGAATGGATGGAATACTTATCATTCGTTTGCCTTTCTTTTTGTTTGTATATCTTTGTTATTTAAAAGTTTGCTCAATCTACCTACGTTTGTATTCTAGGAAGTTTTGCTTGCTTTATCTTTTGCAAACTCATCGTGCTTCGCCTTGCATCTCTATCGCCCAATTATTGTCTATTTTTGACTAATCATGAAATCAGGCCAAACAATTCTTACAAAGCAGTTCTTTTCAGCTCGTTTAACTGATTTAAATGTGGGCGTGATGGACTTTTCCACGTATAATTGTTCACTTTTGTTTCAGCAGTTGGAAACTGCTTCCATGAACACGTTTCAGCTGCTACGAATGAGTTTTCCTTTGTTAGGAATTATCAGGCAATGTTCAAAGAACTTGAGCAGTGTTGACCTTTGGAACATGCTTCTGAGCCAGTTCTCTGCTTCCCACTTAGGACAAGAGGTTTCATAACCTTGAAATTGGAAACGGATCAACTTTGCTTGTGGGCTAACAATCATTCATTGCTATCCCAGAAATGAACATGATGCATGTGACTGTTATCATAAGCTCTCGTGAGCACAATGATGGCAAATCAGGTCACCTTTCGTATTGTCACATGACATTGGCTGAGCCAATCAATTATTAGTGGGAAGTCTAGTCCACCATTACATCTGTTTGGGGATGCGTTACGTCTGTTGCAGGAAGACCGGTCCTCCAATACCAAAGTTGATATTTATATTATTATTGATTTATAATATAACAATCCTAAACTCTTGGTGGAGAAATATACATTTCCTTTCAATGCATATTTATAAGCACTTCATGCACCTGATGAATTGCTTGCAATTGAGCTTAATTTGACTTGCAATTTCTTCTTGTAACTCCGATTTTGTTTTCTAGTTTGCACAGGCCTAAAGATAACAACGGTTAGTGTCCTTGCAATAACTTGACAGAGTGGCTCCCAAACCTCTGAGCCGTTGTTGTGCTGCTTCTCGAAGTAATCAGGTATCTGAGTGTTTGCTTACCAAAAGATTATCGTTTTTACGGGAATAGTTGTCTGTAAGCAAGAAATCGTGACCCCGTTATTACAAGATTCTAATTTACGTAAATTTGTGCAATAATCGTGTTCCGAAGATGTAATTAATTGTCCCCTTGCCCTGTCATATTCCCCTGGTTATGTTGTACCCCGAAGTGATCATAAGAGGCGAACAAGCTGCCATTTAAAAAGTAAGTAATCAACGTAGATTTGCGTCTACTGTAATTCACGAACAGGTGACAATTGAAGAATTGCGTCATCCGCCACGTCTACGTCTTCCCACTGAGTCACGTTTTACAATTGTACAATTGTAACTTCGTAGGTTCTCTGGAATGGCGACGATTATCTCACTATTACCATACGTCAATACTTTTATTTACTTATATGGGCATGTTATGAAGAAATATATATATATATATATATTTAGCCCATGGGAGCCCGGTCGGCTCCCACTTAGGTCAGCTATTGTGGTAATGCTCCACTCTTGACAAATATATGAAATGCACTGTGTCTGTTGGGATACTACATATATCTGACACTGAAGAAGGCTTAAGCCGAAAAAATTAATGAATTTCCCCTTGCCCACCACTGGGTTTCGTCTCGTGGTACCAAGGACTTTGAAAGTCCTTCACCAAACCTTTGTGCCATGATGGCACGGAGGTTTGAGTGTTGGCTTTTAAGTC
>JANTCA010077149.1:0-14930 GCA_024741275.1 Chironex yamaguchii
AATAATGTTTTGTTT
Source organism: Chironex yamaguchii (assembly GCA_024741275.1). Classification (NCBI taxonomy): domain Eukaryota; kingdom Metazoa; phylum Cnidaria; class Cubozoa; order Chirodropida; family Chirodropidae; genus Chironex; species Chironex yamaguchii. The sequence goes on from JANTCA010077149.1 coordinate 16, forward strand.
CCTTATTTTCTCTTTCTTTGTTTCCTTTCTTGTTTATGATTGGCTAGTTTTACTACATGTTTTGTACAAATAGGTTGCTATATACATATACTTTCCTTTCTGACTTTTCATACTCTGAGGAGTGTCAGACGAAAAAAGCTTTAAAGCATGATTTTAGCGTAATGTCGCAAATTTTCAAGGCGATATACACATATATACACATATATACACATATATACACATATATGCACATATATGCACATATATATATATATATACATATATATACATATATATATCCTTACAAAACTCACAAAATACACCAATTCATTGACGTTTCGATTATATCTTCATTAGAATACATCTTTTATCTTCATATATATACATATATATACACATATGTATACATATGTTGAGGTACTGGATATAACTGACACTGTTGAAGGCTTAAGCCGAAAAACCAAAAAACTAAATGAATTTCCCTTTACCCGCCGCTGGGTTTCGTCCCGCAATGCCAAGGACTTTGAAAGTCCTTCAACAAATTTTGTGCCGTGATGGCACGGAGGCTTGAGTGTTGGCTTTTGAGTCTGAGGGTTACCAGTTCGAGTCCGGTCGGCTCCCACTTAGTGCAGCTATTGTGGTAATGCTCTACTCTTGCGAATATATGAAAAAAGCATTGTGTCTGTTGAGGTATTACATATACCTGACACTGATGAAGGCTTAAGCCGAAAAACAGGAAACGTTAATGAATTTCCCCTTACCCGCCGCTGGACTTCGTCCCGTAATGCCAAGGACTGTGAGAGTCCTTCAACAAATCTTTGTGCCGTGATGGCACGGAGGCTTGAGTGTTGGCTTTTGAGTCTGAGGGTTACCAGTCCGAGTCCGGTCGGCTCCCATATGGTGCAGCTATTATGGTGATGCTCAATTCTTGACGAATATATAGAGATATATGTATTTTGTCAACAGACACAGTCTTCTGATATATTTTTCAGATTAGCCAACTGCAAGTATATCTAGAAAATACTGGTTATACTTCCAATTATCTATGCAAAGTGTAAGTAAACTTTTGTAGACCTGAAACCAGTACACAAAATTGATTAAGTAAATCAAAAGCTAGAATGGAAATAGCAGTCATATCGTAAAATCACTTTAAGGAACTTTCATTAAATTATGTTTAGGCAGACTGTATGCGATGGTTTGGAGTTTTTGTAACAAATGGTCAACAAACAGGTAAAGCATGAATCCAGTTTTGTTCTATGTTCTTGTTCCACTATTTTCCATCGTCAGTAGCATGTTACTTCCAAGTTGCTCTATAGTCAAAGTTGAGCCCAAAAGTGCTGCCGGAAAATATTTCTCCCACGACGTCTCTGGGGTCTTCTACATGCCATTCAGTCATGGCTGTATTGGACTACAGTCAATTAGTATTCAGAACTGTGTTTAATGTTGAGGCAAAAGTATAGCACTCATAAAATAGAAAATATATATCAATATTTCTAATTATGTTATTTCAACACTTCCTGAGGGTAAGCAGCGTATTAAACTTTGTTTGTCCTTGCATGTTTTTCGGACATATTATTGTTCACATTCCGAAACTATAACAGTATAATGGACAGGTCACTTGACTGAAGGAAATTCTGGAGTTGCAGCATTATGAAGTCGCAACGTAATTGGAAATGACACTTTGGTAGATGGAAAACACATTAACTTACTTTAGACAATATAATTTTTCTGTGGAATGAAAATGAAGGAAAGCTGGATTTAGTGAAAAGTTTACGAGGACTCGATTCTCTATTACTAGAGCTGAAATTCAGGATAGTATCGTATCAGCAAACGAGTAGAGAGTAGACGTCCGTGGTGAACATTGGACCCTCTCTGCCTTTAAGTTAAGACTCCCTAAAGTTTCAGCTTCCGTCACATCACATTTATCTGCAGACTTAACTTGTGATATACATGACCTAGTTTATTGCAAGAGTCTGAACTATGTGAAGTCTTTCAACCGCAAGGTCACTGGTACCATTGCTGATACAATTATCATTATGGTCAGTCTTTCGTCAACTTTAAATCAGGCCTTTTCCAAAGTTTTCCATCTATTTCTGTCTTTTGCTATTCATTTTTCCAGGTGACTTTCAGCATACTACTGAGATAATATCGCTAACACACATTTTAAAATCATTTCCTGTTTGGTCTGGTTCCTCGTTCTGTCACTCGTTTTGTTCATCGATTTTCAGTCTGACGCAAGTATCAAACCATGACATAAATTCACCTCTGAGAATTTTTATCTTTCTTTAACTCAGTTGTGAGAGCATTTTGCAATATATAGGTTCGGTGCCTATAAATGCCGTACTTAGTGGGGGGCAGGGGAGGCAGTTGCCCCCCAGAAGTTTTTAATTAAAGTTAAGGATTTTGATAAGGACTTCTGAAGTCATAAAGAACTATCCCAAACTTATCATATGCCGGAAAAGGTCACCTAATCAGTTTGTTCACGTATGAAAAGTTGTTTTCTGGTGATGTAAAGACGAGGGTCACAAAAAGTATTCCCCCAATTGCTACCCCGCTGAAAATATCCTGTACACGGCCTTGGTGCCTTTCTTTCGATTTGTTCCTTAGAATTCCTCTAATTTCACTCTCATTTCTGTACAACTCTAACGTTCACAACTTGTAGGTTATAATACTGTGATCAGTTATCCTAGCTGAGTGCTCAATGCATATCCATTTCCGTATGTTAACTACGTTCTATGACGTCATTCAATTTGGTATGTTGTCTGTTCCCTGGAATGCTTCCTCTGTCCTCGCTAATGATTCCAGTCATGGTTCTCTTCTCGGCACTTAGTGTTATCTGACGTTTCGTATAAAGGGCTATTGTAGGCTTGACGTTTCGAAAACTAATTTAGCGATGCAGGTACAGGTTGCCAGTAACTACATTGATATGCTTAATTCATGCATTTTCATAACTTCCATCTACCTAGTGATGTCGTCACCATCCTTCTTCGGACATGTTACAAGCGATTGTTAGTATCATGGTACTTTATTGCTTTTCCATGCTCGTTTGGCCAGTCACGGGGTTTGTTGAATTGCATCTACTGAACGTAGCTAATGAGACAGCACAATTTCATGTGGCTGCCGACAGGCATCGACACGGAAGAGAGGAAGGTCCGAGAAGACTTCGTTTTTAGCGTGTGTCAATTGAAACTGTACAGGAGGTGGATGATGTTTCCAACTTTTCCAGTAAAGATATGTGCAGTTATCATATATTTGTGGAAATGTGATGGTATACGAGTTCACATCTCCCAAATGAAGTGCTCTATGCAGTGGACTGTGAAGCGCTAGAAAATAAGTTTTTAATAAAATATCATGACCTTATGCTTCGTAAGAAGATAAAATACGCGGTGTCTCTTGCGGAAACTTTGGCTTCCTGCAGTATATTTATGGTTTTTTACATCATCTCCTCAATAAGCGAATTCTAAAAACATTTTAGCTGTAATGCAGATAGATACAAAGCTGTATTACTCGCTTTAAGTTAGTTTCCACTTTGCTGGAGAGATAAACATCATGAAAGAGAGGCATATGAAAAAGAGAGGGGTTTTTTTCAAAGATCTTACGTTAACAAACGAATTAGTTACCATTCGTGGTTCTTCTTTTATGTTTTAAGCCATAAGGAGGGATAAGGTTATCCCGGTGTGGTATCGATGGTAATTCAATATTGACAGAATTTGAAATGTGATAACTGACATACTGTATAGTCAATAGGGTAGTCAAAATTAATGGGAAGATGTGTAAATTCTTTTTTGCAGCTGTGAGGGTATTACCGGGACTTGCATCAGTTTTGAAAACACGCGAGAGAGGCGTCTCAAGTTTGTCTTGAACTATGCCCTAGTCTTCAAAGTATAACAGTAGCAATCAAGCTAAAAACCAACCACAAATTCCTGGGATTCTCCGCGCAGATTTATCTCTCAGGTTTCTATAAATGAGTTACCAGACAAAATTACCGTAGTTTATGAAGTGACAAGATCTTTTGTTCAGACAATAATACGCTCACCATCGTATACCCCCGTCGAAATTTATGACATTTTCCTTATCTGAAGAAGCAACGGAAATAACGACAAATGGAAAGAAGTAAAAATGAAGTGGCCAATGATTTTGTCTAAGAGAGCGCTAATTCGAGTAAAGAAACATTTGATAAATACGAATCTGATACTGTACAGTAGTAGAAAAGATCTGTGTCGTAGGCTTAGTAATTCACCTCTGATTTGAAACTCAAACTCGATCGGCTCTTCGTGCTCTTAGACACCACAAAATGTTCACTGTTACCAAACCAAGAGAACTTCAGTACGTTGCTAGTTGGTCACGCTACGATAACATGCTCTTTCAAAATCAATCTTGAAAAAATAGGAGGACAATGAGTCAAGGGTGCTGTAGTTAAATCCATACCACGCAGGGAAAGTAAGAAATAGGACCCCTCTTCCTCTTCAAAAATTATCAATTTGTCATTGATTGAACTCTTTTCGAAGTTTTGGATTTTGGATCCTTTGAGCAATGGATATCTGCTTTTTTGGCAGCTACCTTCTCACTTTCCAACCACGCCACCGCTTACACTGGGTGGAAACTGACCAACTAGGCTACCGAAGCATGTCAACAAAAATCTGAAACATTTTCAAGCCTTCTGATTTCTAAGTCTGAAACGCAAGAGTTCACCACCATTTCTTGCCCGCGCCACAAGCACGAAATTTTATGGCTTGTCCTCTTTATTTTACTTTACCATACTACCATTTATCATGAATTGCTGGCCATTAACGGTGCCCTTGATATCATTATATAGTAGTACATCCTTCCTAGGCACTCAATGGTGTACCTTCCCTGTACTAGTTCCCACGACAGCATATCGCTCGGTAAAATCGAAGGTAGAAGGGCAGAGATGTGATCAAAATTATCTGTTATAGCTAAAATTCCGTTTTAATTCAATCTTTTAGTTACTAATGCTACATGGCGAGGATCTTCTTCTATTCCTGGCTTAAACCTCATTATGTGTGGTCGCCGGTGCGGATCTCTCCTCCATTCTGTCCTATCCATTGCATCTCTCTCCGTGACTTGTGCTGCTCTCATGTCTACTCTTATACAGTCCTTCCACCTTCTCTTGGGTCTTAATCATTTTCTTTTACCCACATTCAGTCTCATCGGAGTCTTCCCTATATAGTCTCCTTCTCGTCTATTCACATGACCAAACCAGCGCAACCTAGCTTCCTTCTGATGACTTGACATTTTTGTCACTTCCATTTCTCTTCTCATGACCTCATTCCTCATCTTGTCCTTCAATTTTACTCCTTTCGACCATCCGAGCATTTTCATCTCTGCCACTCCCAATTTATTCTCCAGCTTCTTTGTTATTACTACAGTTTCCATCCTATGCACCATAGCAGGTCTCACCACAGTCTTGTGCAATTTGCCTTTCACTTTTGGTGGTACTTTCCTGTCACACAATACACAAGTCTTCTTTCTCCAGCTGTTCCATCCTGCTGATATTCTCTTTGCTACTTCCTTTTCTGCTCCACAGTCTACCTGCAGTGTCGATTCGAGATATTTAAATTCCTTAACCCTTGGTTACATGGCGAGGACACTGTACTCAGTTACTATGTCGTATTAAGAAAGATTAAGTATTTAAGACTTTACGCGTGTATGAAGGATCAACAAAAACTGTGATAGGTTTATTTGGAATATGAGCTTGGTCAGCATCAATAAGCTCACGCATGTTAACCAAAAGCGTAATCTTTGAGATCTAATAAACGAGTAATAACAAAAATTTCTAGTACTGTGGTTCTACAGAGAATCCATCCGTACGAAATAGATTTATCTACAAAAGTTAACATGGCCGTGAAAAAGGAAGTGATGTAACTTAGAACAGTAATGCTCATAAAGTGATTTCGACAATCGACAACATTTTTCCTTAACAAATAAACAAACAAATAAAGGGATTGATAATTAGATTGGCTTTCAGTTTAGTAGCGTATGTATGAATTAGCAAGCAAGGATGTGGCTCAAAACGTTTTGGTGTTAAGGCCTGTTAAACCGCTATTAACGATTTTACAAAGTTTTGTGCAAATCACAAGGACAAAAAGACCGTTACGTAAGTGAGCGTCCCTGATACCCATGGCTCCAGGGTTATCCAGTACGTTTGTATGTGCAACGTTGTTTTCAAATGAGAAGATTCTAGCCCTATAAAGTAGAGTCTTAGTTACTGATACTGCTCTAAGTTACATACTGTTCTTATTTTTCTGTTATAGTGAGTCATTTTCAAGTCAAGAAAAATACGTTGTATATTTAACTCATATATAAAAAATTAGAACATTACATTCTGTGACAAAAATGCTCGATTTCAGGCGCTTGAGCATAGGGAGGAAGTTATCCTAGCTCAAAAGTTATTAAAGACACTTGACGAGTTTAAATGTAACCAGAGTTGTACAACATACATAACGTTGCAGAAAATGTATCCCTATATATTTGACAGGGCTATTGCATTTGGCAAAATGAGGATGATATAGGTACAAAGGTCAAAAACCATCAATAGCTTTTGGCCCCGAATGTGTCCATATAACAATTTACAACATATACCTAAACAACAATATATGGAAACATTGTTGACCGGGCTAATGCATGGGCAGGTAGATTTGCACAAGTTGTGCATTGCTAGCACTATACACGAAGTCGCTTCTGAGCCTTAAAACAGAGTTAGGTACAGACACAACTAACTGTTTGGTAGCAGTAAATGTCAGTCATGCAGTTACATTTTTATGCCAGAAAATCACGTCTTAATTGCTCAGTATATAGAGGTTTGTTGATCTACATAAAGCAACAAGGTTCATGTTACGAAGTAGTATTAGGCTTCAAGAAACCGTTGTACGATAAGCGTAATAAAAAGACACCCTCGTAATGTACTCTACAGAAATTCTTACGAAACTTTCCAATACACTAACGTTAAAACTAATACTTTGTAGCTGACCACGGCTTTTTAGGTCTGTAAAGTTACACAGGTATATGTAGTGGATAAGACGACGATCTTGCAATCCATTGGCTGAAAGTTCGAATTTGTGTCATCATCACCAAGAACGGATGGGTCACTGTCGTCCCCCCTCGGCCCTTCTGACCATTTTTTTCCAAACGACCCAGTCCTGGGCCAATCTATTTGCTTCGACCGTGCCAACTATGATTTTTTGACCCTGTCACTGTAGCGAGCATACGTTCTTCCGCTCCCGCGGGGACCTTAAGCCATGCCGACGAGAAGTAGTTTCTCGAGTCCACTTGTTCTTAGCAAGTGACCGACGAAGTGGAGCCTTTTTTCCCGTCACCATGAACAAAATGGTAAGATAAGGTAACGGAGTCAACTAGCGTAGCAAGGTTTGTCACCTTTCTGCTCTTTGTAAAATTCCCTAACCCCCAGTATGAGGATCACCTACGCTCAATAACGAGTATGCTACAGTATACGTCAGGATGCAAGTAAGCTGAATTTAAACGGAATGCGAATACAATTGTCCGATGATGTTCGACTCGAAATCAAATGTGTAGTTGTTATACAAGGAATGGTTCGCACACTGCATTGATTTCAGCAATAGTAACCTTTGAACTAAGTTAAATTATTGTTAATGATTAGATTAATAAGTGGCATTTCCTAGCTCTCTCTTCATTTTATGTACTCGATGTCAATCTATAGCTCTAAAGTAGACAAGCAAGGCCAGTTTATGAGTCCACTCTACAATACACAAATCTGCTTTCATTTTGAAAGCACAATGATCCAGTGGTGCTGAGTTGGCTGTGTAAAGCAAAAGTCTAAGGTTCATGCGGGAACATCAGTTTACTATTCCCATCATTTTGAAGCTTGCAAAATGAACACCAACGTTGTCGAAAAAATAGTCAGAACGTTTAGTGGCGAAGCCACAGGTGGGGCTTATGGGGTAGTTACCTCCACTTTTCAAAGTAATGGCTATCCCAATTTTGCTAAAAATGACATACACAGTTATGGGGGGAGTAACGTATTTCAATGTAATATGTGTTTTAGTATTTTTACTTTAGTTTTGACAACAAATGGATCACTTTTTATGTATTATATTGTATTAAAATGCAAACTCACATGTTAAAAAGGGGTTTGCTCCAAACTAAAACGGGTGTTTCCCAGACTTAGAGAGGAATGTTTCCTTTAAAAAAATGGGCGCGGTCAAGAAAATTTTTCTTGAGGCCTTCGCCCCCAGAACCCTTTACTTTACTTTCTCACCCGCCCACCCAGCTGAGGCATCAGCCGCCACTTGATCAAATTGATCACAGATCAGCAATTGCGCTCGCTTCTACCATGAATATAATAGCGGTTGATGAAAGAGGGGCATTCAGCTTGCCTGTGCCCCTTGCTATTGCAGTTATTTCATTGCTGCTCTAAAAAGGAGAATGTTTATTGGATGCAGAGTTGCCAAAAAGCAATCCGACAACCACTACCCATGATTAGCGGAATCCGTTCAACCGATGTTAAGTTTCCGTGATGACGATTGGTTTTATGGAGCAATTCCTCGCGAAATGCCTCCGGCAAAGTACTGAAGGAAAATTGAAATCGTGAAAATTGAACACTCACGTCTCAGTTGGTGAAAGTACACAGGGATTAGCTTACAGAAGATACTCAGTGCTCGTTAATGTAAGAACGGTAACGGGAACAAGGTCTCGAATTAATTAAGAATGTACCTAATGTACAACGATAGTGGCACCTATTCGTAATTATGTGAGAAAGCAGAATGCACCTAGTATCAAACGGTGGGCATTGCTCAAATATTGATTTGTGTTTGTGGTAGAAGTTTGTTTCAGCCTGCTAGTGCTAACTAGAGAGACAGTGTCGCTTTCATTTTCACTTGGAAAGGCATTGCCTGAGGCCAAATCATTTAATGTGGTGGTCAGCAGCTGGGAGGGTAGAACGTTTGACAGGAAGGTTGTGAGTACAGTAGAATTATCACTTGCCTATCAGACGTTCAAGTCTATCTTCAGAGTCGACTGTTTTCGTTTGGAGTGTTAGATCAGAGGATGCGACAAATAAATTAAATGGATAGGATAGTGTTTGTTTTCCGCAGTTGTTTGTGTAAGTTTGTAAATACAATTAATACGAAGTCAAGAAAACTTGAACTGTACATAGCTTGCCGACAATTGACAATGCCTTTAAGCGAATAACAGGTTACAGAAATCCTGACAGAAGGAGACGTAGAAAAGCGCGAAAGGTGCCTCACAATGGGTAGATACCGCTTAGGGCAGATTGGCACGTGTACAACGGGATAAAATGTATTAAGATATCAAATAAAATATGTTTTGTGATCTCTCCGCTGTGTTTCTGATCGGTTATGATTCCTTCCCCTGCCGTTGTTAATTAAGTCGTCTTTTTATATTTACTACCACAAGAGTGATAAATGTGTTAGCTTGAGCACTCATGACTTGTCGTGTTCAGATATTTACACATACGAATGCCTTCTTCATTTGTGTTGCAAGTTGAGTAGTAAATTTGCTGGGGTGAGCATCTTGAAAGCACTAGAGCGTCTTGAGAAGCACTAGAGCACAAGCGATCGGCTTGTTCTTATGTTGGAGACATGAACTTACTTATCCGTCATTATTGAAAAGACCTATTAATTTTTTAGTCAAACAAGGTTGGGAAGAATCAGGGGGTAGCATGATGCAAATCTTGATGAGCGAAAATATTCTATTATTTAGCCATACCAGCATATCATCTTCACAGGGCTCGACCTTTTGTGTTCAGCTTACCACTAAATCAATTCTCTCTTTTCAATGCTTCTGTGAGATGACCAGCTAAAGACATCGTACATTCACTGAAGTGCTGATCGCCTTCCACGAGAGATCAACTGCTGCAGTTACTTTGAAGCAGAAAGACTTAGCCGTCCTTTAGGTGGGCTTTTTGTTTTGCTAACAAATATGCAGCTTAGATGGTTCTCGATGCGTCATTTTGTACTAATATTAGCTGAGCTAACGTTAGTCTTATCAAACTCATTAGATGTTGTCTCCAACGAGAAGGAATTTAAATACATTGCAACAGGTTTTACAGATACAGTGTGGGGGCTTGATGCTCAAAACAGATTATTTGTGCTGTCGGCGCTGGGAGGGGAATGGAGGGAGATAAAATCTTCTCACAGGCTTAAGTTCATCTCTGCTGGAGGGGCTGGAATTTGGGCTCTAAGCGATGAAGGGGCTGCCCTGTTTGGAGGAGAGGACATTCGGCAGATCCCAGCTGACAGCATAACTTGGACTGAATTATCTAGCTATGATTTTGCAAAGATACACTCAGGATTTGATGGGACTGTTTTTGCTATTTCGGAGAACAATATATACAAACGCATTGGTATTACGACCGAAAAGCCAGAGGGGGAATATTGGAAGAAAATTGCTGCAGGTTTTACAGACGTCACCGTTTCATATCTGGGGACATGGGCCGTCGATATCTCTGGAAAGGCTGGCTTTTTGTGTTTACGGAGTGGCGAGGCCTATTTCTACAGCGACGGACAAGCTGCAGTGAAAGTGGTATCAGGCTTTCAAAATTTTGTCTGGGCTCAACGAGCTGATGGGAAAATATTTCAGAGAACAGGACTGTCTTTAATAACGCCTAATGGAATAAGCTGGAGGCAGATTTCTCCTTATCAATTCAATGACATAACTGCTGGAGTAACTGGTCTTTGGGCTGTAAAGGGGAAGAACACTTACTTGAATAATGGTAAGTTGAGCTTAAATTTTTTTGCTGCTGCGTTTCAATCGTCGATTCGTTATCCCTCACTGTATTTGCCATGTATTATCAAGTTGTTTAATGTAATTTATACCACAGTACAAATGATGAGTCGGCAGAAAACAAAGTGAGTAAATAAGGGAGAAAGTTCTTTGGTGATTTGTGGTGTTCTTTGGGTTACGCATGAAGGGACAACAGACATGTGGCGTGGAAGAAGAGGGCCTCGTTAATGTAGCTTAAAAAATGCCCAACCGACTGTTAAATGTCTATTAATACTATTTTTACCATGCTGGAAATTGACGTTCCTAGTAAAGGTTTTTAAAATCGAGGGATTATTCGGTCAAGTTGACACTTTAGTGAAATAAGAAACAAGAGAAGGGAATTGACATCCCCTTTGAAGGCTTAAGGTTTTTACGTTTAATTTGTGTGCACGTTGCACAATCGACACCATTAAAAGTCCAGGGGTATTCATTTTTCATTCACTGTGATTAGCTTCTAGGTATTCAAATCCTGCAATTGGTCTCGGTTTCTTCGACTGTCTAGTTATGTATAGTATCTATCTTCGTCCACCCATTGTCTTTTGTCATTCGGGTCCTTTTTCTCACATTGACTATGTTGTCTTTTAAATTATCCATTTCCTTATCTTGACATTTCTACCAACTCATTCATACTGGAAACGATTAATCTGTTGTTTCTTTTGAAGGAATAATCTTGTAATACTCTCAGACTGAATGCAAAAAACAGAATAAACCACTGTAAGTCTAATTGATTAGTCTTATCAACGATCAATGCAGTTTGTGCCTCCACCTTTTTTATGAAATAGAAGACTGAACTGAATTCTATAACTCTCGATTAGAAAGTTGTTACTAATCCTTTGGTGTATTTTCCTAACGTGGAATAGTCGGCCTTTTTATCCGTTTATAATAATTCGATTAGTGTTAAGAATTCTAATTAAGCAGTAAGGGTCACAGATCGCGTGATGAAGCTACCTAACTAGGAGTGATCTCTCGAGTAGGGGAAGACACCAGGCAAAGGAGCCACCTGGTACTGGTTAGAGAACGCTTTTTCGTACAATAATAATAAAATGTGTGATGGTAGAAGTCGATAGTCATCTAGACAGAGGCTCTTTAACAAGATCAAATTTTTTAGAATCATTAGGCTCTAAACACCTTTACATATTATAGGCTAGCAACAGCACTGACTCAGAAGTCTATACAGAAACCTGGAGGCTTGTTCAGGAAGTAATAACTGATAAAGTTTCATTTAGAAAGATTTTTTTCGTTTTTAGGAAGATTGGTTGGTCCCTAGGCATTAAGAAGGCACATTTACATAATTTATTCTCATGCTGAAATAAGTGGGGTTTGTAAACGGGGACAGATTGATTCTGCCTCTTGAAATTACTCGAAGTCCAACAAATCAAATAGTCGTAAAAAATTCAACTGATCATTCTATTTCTACTTCCTTTTTCCTGATGTTGTGAACAGAACAAATACTGCTACATCAAAGTCTATTGAAGCATAAGTTATTTGCCTGTCAACAATTTTAACGGGGATTGATGGAATCTTTCTTGAATTGCTAGTCCTCTCAAATGAAAGGTTGTCAGGACTGGGATTCAAACTCTAAACGCTTTGGTTCGGAGATAAGTGTCTTAATAGTATCTAGCTTTCACCTGGTATTCGGGTTGTGATCCTGTTTATTTGGCTTCTCATTTTGAATACCCACATCATCGACAAAGAACGACAACTTTTTACCGATATTCATTTATATACTGAGATTGATATATATAAGGATTATATGAGTTCTTCACAGATTTGTAAGAAAAGCTAAAACTATTCTCCACAGCTATGACTTTTTAAGGGCTCTAATCCAAGGATAGATCATTTGGAAGGAAATTCTTATTTCTTTCACGTAAATATTTGATAGTAAGCAAAATCGTATTCTTAATATTCAACAATTTTGTCTTCTCCTTATTTACGTGATTTGTAAGATCAGTTTGTTATTTGTTTGTTCCGTAATTTAACAGTATATCTATTTACTTGCTTGTCTATCGATTTATCTTATTGATATATCTTGTATTTGTTGTTGTTATTGTTGTAAAGTGCTGACGTTAGGTATATTGTTTCTTTGTTCTAGTGAAGGAATGTGGAGGGATCTATGGTGCTTCGGAGAACCAGATCGTTATCTCGGGGTCGTATAAGACGAACATCGTCTGCTCCTATTTAATCAAGGTGACTGCTGGTCACTCCCTGCATTTAAAATTAGAGTTTTTTCCGAATTCAGTAGGAGATTCGACCGGGGATGGTATTGCAATGACCGCCGGAATGCGTAAATGCCTGAGACCGGACGTTCGTTTCTACGATGGCAAGGCACCGTCAGTTTTTGAGTTTAATTCAAACTTAGTTTATGTCGAGCTATTAACAGATGAACGAGATGACAATAATGGAAGGTTTAAGATCACTTATACAACAAAGTTAGATAAAATGTCTCCAGGTAAAGACAGTTATTCCTTATAATTTTTTAATTACAACAAATTACGGAATTGCAGAGGGGAAATGCACTAGATCTGCTACAAGCAGAAGATGAAACAGTAAGGAGACTAAAGTGGTTCTAATTAGGTCATAGATTATTCTTGTGTATACAAATTATAAAAGATGGGAAACATTTACATAAAGATTAAAAAGTTTATCCTAGCAATGCATTGCACGGTTTCAAAAAGTTCAACTCTTCTTTTAGGCAAAGTTCTAGCTGCAGTCGTTAGCTAAAAGGGAATGTGACTTCGCTTGACAATGTCTGGACCAACCTCAAAGAGTCATTTGATCTCTGTCTTCATCTTTTGTCATTGTTATGGAATTTTATACTTGTATATCTATATTGGCATTATCATGACGTAAGTAGGACGAAAACTGATGACTAACTGGTCTTGGTCCGTCATTATCTACGCCCACGCCCAGCTCCTCAACATAAGTTTTGGATCCTTTATCCGGGAGAGCACTGTAACGTACGCATTCTTAAGAATTAATCGTTCTTCAATTTATGAAATATATATGACACTACACTACAAACAATTAGTCAGGGTTATCGTTAACAGAACATTCTAAATATGTAGGAAAATACTCACTATGAAGGTACATTTATTCTTATCATAAACTTTGATCAGCACCAAAATTACTTTCTCCGGAATGTTCATCAAATTCAGTTATTAACTTCCTACAGCAATAACATCATGTTAAAATCATGTAATCATTATAACGAAACCGAGTGTCTGATGAATTTAATGATGCGATGCTTTTACTTGAAGTTGTAGTGCAGCTTAAGGCTATGAATCCAAATAATAGCTAGGATATTTTTGGTGATTTCTCGGCCATAACATAAGCTAAAGAGTAGTGTAAACTCAATTTCGTTCTTGATGCCTTTATAATACAATTTCAAGTCTCACTTCTCACTTCACAGGTAGCTAGGAATTGACTACTTGAATCTTTCACATGGGAAAAATAAACTTAGCTTACAAAATATTTTCAAGAATTCCAATTACTTTTTTAAAATTTCATTAGTTGTGGATGTGTCCACTCTTTATTTCTTAAGCAAAATACGTAATAAATAGTACTTATTGCAATTTTCATAATTTTTTGGAAGATGTAGTTCTTTGCATCATTGTCGTATTCTAAATCCATTAACATACTGATGAAGTCTTATGACGTTTTACCAAATATTCGAAGAGTACTGATTGATAGGTTGATGAATTTGACTCGGTCATAATGATTTGCTAACTCTTTAATCAAGTTATCATACTTTTGCTGTTTACGTAGAGAGTTATCAAGAAGATTGGATTCAAAACCAACAGTCAGTTCCAGAATTTATAGGCACTTGCTCGATACTTTTAAAAGAGGGTCGGGACGTAATTCATGCCCAGTTATGACTGAGGGACTGATGGGCTGAGGTACCCAGAAAGATCAGCATAAACAACTGTGTTCTTTACTGATTCCAACGTAGAAGTAATGAAAGTTTGGATAGAGTCGTAGCGCCTTGTAAAGCGAACCTGTTCAAGGTACATTTTGCGACCAGAAACTACATGAAGAAGTGACTCACACATTAAGCAATGAGAGCAATCGGCAGTAGACGAAATACCCCATTTAAAGAGATAAGATTTTGTTGGCAGAGTGTTGTTGATATAGCGAACAGTGAAATTAAAGATGTT
>JANTCA010077160.1:0-17372 GCA_024741275.1 Chironex yamaguchii
ATAATAATAAATCCTTAAAAAGATAGACTGCAATAAATCCAGTCTATCTTTTTTTGATGACGATATTGAACTAAGCGTCTTGTTGAAGAGCAAATAAGCTCGATTTCAAATGACACACTTCTAAGCAGTGAACTTTCGATTGATTGTTTGGTAGACGTCCTAGGGTATCTGGAATTGTTCCTTAAGCAAATTTCTTGTAGTAAGCTAATCTGAAGTAAACATGAATTGTTCATTGGTTGAGAAACTACCAAAACGAATTCAACTTGAAACCCAAGTTTAACAAAATCTTTTATTCACGCATGACAGTAATGATGCATAGTCATGACTAAAGATGGCGAGTTAGAGTGTATAACCAAAAACATTTGTAGCAACTGTTCAGTTCATTTTCTTTAACAGGAAATATAGAAAGAAATAGAGAAATGCTCATTATTTGCTGAGCAAATTGCAAAAGAAGGCTTTTTCTTTGACAACAATATTCCAGTGCCTAAGGTCTATGCTGATGAATTCCTATCAAATAAAAGTACAAAAATGATTTCATGACAGGTTTGATTATGGTCTTCGTCCGTTTGGTAAATCCAACCTTTAATGGCTGGCCGTTGTTATTTTTGTCTGTCCATAACCCGTTTTGCTTTTAATTTTCCTACGAATTACAGATTGGATTTTCGCAAAACAAATTTTAAGATCCTCGTAGAATACCCCAAAGTCAACGTCGTGTCAAGTTTACTTCATTTGTCTCATACAGTTCTGCAATAACTTTCAAACCACATTAATTGCAACCAGGAGGAAAAAGCTGACTGTCAGATTAATCCTAACCTCGAGTTGAGCACCAATGATTCGATATGAAAAAAAAGTTCTAACAGTGTGATTTGAAATCCCTTGAACAGAAAGATAGAACCATTCACCAAGAAGTTATGATTCTCACCATCGGATATTTGAACGCGGGTCTCAGTAATGCAAATCTGACGCATGTCCTACTGAGCTAAACAGCTAAATAGCTACACTCCAACCTTTTCTATTGACTGCTTAGCTCAGTGACAATGGCGTCAGATTTGCAGCTGTGAGACCAAGTGGTCTCTGGTGGTCACAATCATAACTTTTCTTCTGACCTTTTTCACACAAGACCACTCCCTCGACTTCAACATGATACCATTGCCACTAGTATAACAATTCTTAGTATTAGGTCTATGTATAACATGTAGACTCAAGTGTTATTAACCAAAGTCAACCCAACTACTCTGGAATTCATGACGTGCACTGACAAAGCTTATGTCGGATTTCGATGTTCTTCTGACATACGTCACCAGTACGTCGTATCAGGACGGTTCAATCGAGCAAACACCCGAGTTTTTTACCCTTCAATCGGAGGTAGATCTGTTGGCTCGAATACATTGAATCGTATTTCGCATTAGTACCAAGAACACAAGAAGAAAACACCTGGTTTGCACACTACGTACTTATTTCCTTTCAGTTTAGAAAGATACTTGGCTTGAGTTCACTATAATGACAATATACAGAGCGATGGGCAGATATTATGAGTATCTTATTAATCTCATTTAAATTAAACGTTCCATAAATACTGTATAATATCTACAAAAGAACAGGAAACATATCGTCACTATCGTTACCTCCCGTGTGCTTGACACTAACAGTTACAACCTAGGGCACTACTACCAAAACTCTAACTCAATTTCTTCATCACCACAAGCAGCTAATTAGTTTAACTAGTCTGAACGTAGCCTTGAGAACGGTACATAAATATACCGACAAACGGTTAAATAAAAAGAGAAGTAAAATTCAATTTAACAACCAACTCACAAAATGGCTCGAAGTCCACGCCTCGGGAAAGGCTGGTCTCTTAAAATCGTGGACCACAAGCTGATGAATCATATCTGGCGTAGGGTGACATGCGAGTTCCTCTTCATACGGAAGCTTTGCTTCTGGTACGGGTTGATCTACGAATACAAGCAAAGAAGATAATGAAAGGATACAACAGCAAATACAAAAAAATGAGGTAATAAAAAGGCTCGAAAATAATTAAATAATCAGAGGGCAATTGGAGCTATCAGAAGTATTCTTAGACATACAACCATGATCAGAAATGCAGAAGATTGACCCGTAGATGAATATTCTTATACGGAGTTCTGATATTAAACTTTCCAGTTTCACGTACAAACTGTTACACACTATGTTAAAGAGTTTTCTTGTACATGCAGACGCCAAGTATTCAAAAGGATAATTAAATTATGAGCCTTCTTATCCCACTGTTCTTCTCCAAAGTAAGACTGGAGACCTCTGATAGTAGTTCTGTTAATAAACACAATTCTATTAGTGGCTCTTTGTCCAAAATATTGAAATAAAGACATTAGAATCCTCGTAGGAATCGAGACTCTCAGCGTCAATTTTGAGTAAATCGACTTTTGATCCCAAATAAGCGCGTAAATCGTGATACACTGGATGATATCAGGTACAGTAAGATCCATATTCAAAATAACCTGCAGTCTCTTCTAATACATTTAGACTCGGAATAAGGTCTAAACTGTCAGAGCCAATATCCTGGCACATCTTATTTCACAGTTCTGCTGTACGAGTCTGAAACGTGGACCATGACCCAGACAGATTTACACAGTTTAGAAACCTTCCAGATGTTCTCCTTGCGCTCAATCCCCGGTGTGTCCAGACTGCAACGTCTCAGCAATGCATCAATCCGTAAGATGTACGCCAAACAATATAACACCGAATCTGCTATCCACCTACGTCGCCGATATGCCAGACAGCCGCCTTTGTGGCTCCCTATGGCGCCATCCCAAACCACATGGTTGGCGGTGCACCAGGAATGCGCCTAAGTGCACATGGTAACAGTGCAGTGCAGTGTCTAAAGATCTGAGTTTCTTCAAAAGAATCTATGGATCCGCCAACTGGAACCGCAACTACCACGCCATTATCACCTAGCAGCGGATAGAACCCAGCAGCGGCCACTTACAGGAGGACGGGCTACAGCGGACTTCTGACGTCCAGCTCTCCAGTTTTATGTTCAGATTCATCCTATATCACTACACACTAGTATGTTACCCTTAGTCAATTATCAAAGTTTTACATTTACAACCCTTTTTGGAAACCCACCCACCCCAGATCCTCCAGCGCGTTTCGACCAACAGTGCTTTAGTAATGCGACAGAGCAGGCCCTGTTCATCTACAATTAGAGAAATTAACGACTGAGTTAGTCTATGTTTACCTTTTGGTTGATCATCGAATACTTTTCAAAATTTATTGTATTAAATTTGGGACTAGCATTGACACTTAAGACGTGTAACTTTGGGTCTCCGTGGACAGTAGGTGTTTTTTCAACAATTCGTTTGTCATGTGAAAAAATGACTAAAAAGTAAGAGCTACTTGTGGGCAATAGCTGTGGCTACATTAAAGGCAGATAAAAATAAATAATGGGCTTTAAGGCTATGTGCTCGAACTGAAGAGGAAACATCGGCGAGGAAAGAAGCGATTGCTTTAAACCGTTCTACGACATTTTGGAGGTTTCACTTTATACTGAAGAACGTTGGAAGCATGTCTAGAGACCTCCTTCAAATACCCGTGAAAATACTAGTAAAAGGTACGAAAGGTCAAGAAAGCCATACAACGACGATCAGAGGGAAAACCTAGTGTGGAAGATGGGTGAGGGCAACCGCAATACAAATTCAATGTTGAATACAATTAATCAGATGAGGATGATCAGTTAGAGTACTTCCCAAGATGTGACAGCAATATTCAATGCAATGATAAATTAGTAGAGATAAAGAAATTCTCCAGAAGTCACAGTAAGGAAGAAAGAAGAGTGGCTTTCAGTTACCTCAGAACCACCCCTTGAGACAGCTGGTAAGATAAGTAATCTGCAATGGATAATTGATAGACGTTTAGGTTTCAAGGAGTGAAATATTACTTGGCACTTCTTACTGCGTTCAACAACGAATCAAAGGAAACAGTACAGGGGACGATGAGGCTCACCAGTGCACCGATAGCTGGCTAGGTAACGAGACAAAGGCTTACGTCCACCTGCAACACTGGTGAAGTGGTGACTAATAGAAGCCAGAGGCTGCTCAAGCCAATATGAATTTACGCCAAAATGAATCACGAGCTTTTGCCGCCTTCGTAATCTGCTTTACTTAATTCGTAATTACCCCCGTCACCATCGCCTCGAATATCACGAAAGTGCTCCGTGGCAGCGAAGCTCCGTGTTCGGACATCCTCCAGCCGTCCATCAGGGGTAGCTACAGATCAACTGCATGTAAGTGCAAGTAACTTCATAATCAGCAACCATCTCAGCTTTATCAACCAAGTCATCAGTTCTTACGTATGCAACAACTGACAGTGGAGGCATCAGCATTGTTTGCCAACTGATAAGTGTTATGATTAAAAAATTGATACATAGACGAGAGTGCGGTCCAGCATGGATCCAAGCATTACTGACATAGCTAAGTAAGAATTGTCCATCTAGAACAATATTTATCTTATGATCAAATGCAAACGAGGTAGTAACATCTAGCATGTGAACAAATACAATATATGACAACAGTTTCATCAGAAATTTTGCAAGCCAAACCCTGTCAAATACCTTAGAGATAATAAGAGGATTAACAAAAGCCCGTACTGTGAATAAAAAATCCCTAGATCAAGATGGTTGTGCGAATCTTTACAATCAAGACTTAACTAACGGCTGGCAGTAGTCTAGTTGGTCTATCAATGCGAGGGAGAGTTGAGAATTTCCAAGGAAAAGTGAAAACAAGAATCCAAGACGTACAGTTGAAGGTGCTTGGACCAGGCAGAATACAAGACAAGAGAGAAGAAAATAGACAAGACAGGAGACAAGACAGAACACAAGAGAGGAGACAAGACAGAACACAAGACAGGAGACAAGACAGGAGACAAGACAGGAGACAAGACAGGAGACAAGACAGGAGACAAGACAGGAGACAAGACAGGACACAAGACAGGAGACAAGACACGAGACAAGACACGAGACAAGACAAGACAAGACACGAGACAAGACAAGACACGAGACAAGACACGACACAAGACACGAGACAAGACATGAGAAAGGACAGGACACAAGACAAGAAACAAGGCAGGAAACAAGACACCGGACAAGATAGGAGACAAGAAAAGTGAGCACTTCTGAATAACAATAAAAGGTATGCCATTACATTCAGTTGCTTTTTACGGATCTACTATACTTTTACTGCTGGAACAAAAGCGAAAGTAATGACCTTTTACAGGATTATCAGTTTCAGATCAATTTCAGAGGGGAATCAGTGAGGAGTCCATCCATGTGCAGCATAATACTATAGATACACTGGTCTTTCAACTCTTAATACAGCAGTTTCTCGAAGCGCTAACGAAGAGTTAGGCTTCAAATTATCAATCTGAAAGTAACAACCAGGAAACTACTCAAACAGAAGCACTCCGAGAGCGTTAAGCTTCGCAAAGCCAGTATTATTCTTCAAACAGGCATTTTTCCCATGACTATGATGACTTCCTTGCTAGTCTCTTCAATGAAGATATTGCAAAATATGATAACTCGATTATCCCTCACTAGCACTATCAAGGTTTCATTACTGAAAAAGTGATCAAGAATCCAGTATTTCATTCGCATCATGCCCCCAAATTAATCATTTGTTCCTTATCCGAAGTCAAACACTTCCTGAATATTTTTCGCCAAAAGACAGAAAAACAAACCAACACCAACAAAAATATAACATACTGGCGGAGGGAATAAGTATACCTCACTCGGGACAACAACAGGAATCAGGTTAACTAGTTGGTGGAGTCATCAGAGTTACGTGACGACACAGGCAACTTTGCCTTACTTGGAACACAAAGCTAATACAATTATTAGCATCTATTCTGGCCAATAGGCAACAAAGGTCTTATAATTTAGTAGTAAACAAGAACAAAAAATGCCTTCTAACGAGCGCTTTTGCCTAATCAATTGTGTTTAGACTGAGGTGGTTCGAAAACTGAGAACTGTTATGTACTCCTAACTGAATTTTTATTGAGATATAAGACGCCAAGGTTAGTA
Source organism: Chironex yamaguchii (assembly GCA_024741275.1). Taxonomy (NCBI): domain Eukaryota; kingdom Metazoa; phylum Cnidaria; class Cubozoa; order Chirodropida; family Chirodropidae; genus Chironex; species Chironex yamaguchii. The sequence continues at coordinate 6,068 of JANTCA010077160.1, forward strand.
CCCAAAGCTCTAGTGGCATCCTACCCATGGGGTACACTAATGCCAGCTGATCAGCGGGCTAGCATTTTATCGGCATTTTTCTGCATCAGGGAGTGACGATACCAGCATTTCAATTGTTGCCAAATAATATCATGATTTCTATTTGAAACACTTGCAGTGAACTCAACTATTTGTGTTTCACCACATTGGTGAGGTATAGGAGGCCTGTATAGAGGCAAAGGAAACTACTTTATGCGAATTGCTTTTCCAAGAATAGTGTTACAAAGACTTAATATAGAAAAATTTGTGCATGCAAAAGGTCCACTGTATGGGAAGAGACCGGAAACTCGAACCTCTACACCATCAAGACAGAAAGATTTCGTAAATGTCTTGGAAAGTACTAGGTATCACGAGACATAACCAAGCGGTAGCACGGAGGTTTTCATGATGGGAATTGAGTCTGAGGATTGCAAGTTTGAGCCCGGCTATTGTAGTAATTACCACAATAGCAGCGTGGGAGCTGACTGGGTTCGAACTTGCAGCCCTCAGACTCCAAAGGCAGACACTCAAACCTCCGTGCCATCACAGCACAAAGATTTGGTGAAGGACATTCAAAGCCTTTTGTATCACGAGACATAACCAAGCAGTGGGTAACGGCAAAATTCATTATTTTTTTTCTGTGTTTCGGCTTAACCTTTCATCAGTGTCAGATATACGTAGTATCCCAACAGACACAAGTATATATGTATGAAGGATGCGTGTGTGCTTAGATGCTCCAGACAATTTTACCAAAACAAGGCTACAAGGGGGTACAGAGCACCCACATCATTAAAACTGTCATTGTATGATAGCCCAGGCGTTGCTCTACAGCCTGCATTAAGTTTTACGTTTCTCAGATAAGCCGTTGCGGAGAAACAGGCCTCTAAATTTGACCAATTTTGAGCTTTTTTGACAAGAGTGAAAAATTTCAATCTTTGAAGGTCAATATCTCCCACGTACAGAGCGCCCACATCAATAACCACCATGAAAAACCAACGTCTATTTGCTACGAACACTGTAAGTGCCCTCTTTATGTACTCCTAAGTTTACTAAAGTTCATAAAACGATTCCATATCTTGTTGGCGTCTGATCCTGTTTACGGCGTATTAAGCAATACTGAGCCTAGTCTTTAGCACCTATGCTTCATTGGCTATATTGGAATCAATATAATTCAAAAAAATTATCGTCGTTCAGTGTTTTACTTTAAGAGGGATTTTCTACTTATATACTTCCTATGATCGGATTTCATTATTTGTCTGTCTCAGCTACAAGAATAGCTCCTATGAGGCTTTAATATCACAAACCAGCAATTTTGTTAATCTGTCGACGTCAATCCATTAAAAAAAACCAGAAAGAATTGCTGTTTATTTGGAAAGTTTGTCTGCCTAAAGGATTTGTGCTTAGCAGCTCTAGACAGTATGATATTTAACCGAAGAAAAAACATCTGTAGGCCCTCGCACGGGATGTAAAGAAGTACGAGAAGATTAACGTTAATACAAATATATATCTACTCAGAATGTTCTTGCTCCAAAACACCAATTATTAATTAATAATGTAAGACGATGTTAAACAAGCACAATCCAACCAAATATACCTCCGTAAGGTTCTTTACATCTCCTGGCTATTTCCCAAACAACAAGTCCGAGTGAATAAACATCTGCTTGTTTCAATGCAGACTCGTCATGCCAATTGACGGCCCCACCTAACATTTCCGGCGGCATGTAACGGACTGTCCCTACCTACAAATTTAAATCAAGTCAAATTAATCTAGTAAACTAAATCAGACATAATACACAAGATTCGGCCAAACTGCTTTGTTTTACAAATATAGTTTAATATCCGACATGCACGTACACACCTAAAATGCCGAATGATAAGTTCACCCTTTGAAGTATTCCCAATGGCTTTATGTGTAAGCGTCCCTAGACTACAGTCTGTCGCAATTTAGTACTCTGGGTCGGAGGAGAGGGTAGTCACTTCAACACGGCATCACGCTTATAATCCCTATATACTTAGTTTATGCTGTGGCTAAGAAAATAAATCAGACAGATACACAATAGAAACGGAAACCTCGCAAAATCATCGTATACACAAAGTCATTTTGTCGGAAGGAAAGAGTAAGTGAATGTACTTAGTAGGTGCAGACCTCGGGGTATGGTTCTCCTTGCTTTCCGATGAGATGAACAGCAAATCCGAAATCGGCCAGAGCACAGCTACCATCTTGTTTAACAAGGACATTCCTGCTGTTCAAATCCCGGTGAACGATAACAGGCTTCTTGGTCTGATCAGGAACTACAATGGCAAAAAGACAGACATTTAATTCCTGTAACTGTCAACAGAAGGGTTGAAGACAGGACCCAACAAGACTGTCGTGTATCCCACCCAAAAATTTCCACCAGCAAATTCCTGCTGGCTCCCGTATATTTTAGAAAAATAGTCACAGGGCCCAAACCAAGCCCGGAAAATTACTTAAACTTATAATCAAAATATACAAAATATGGAGCCTAGAATAAACTGCGCCTCGTTGGAAGTCAAAGATAACAACAACCTCACAAACGACAAAAAACCAATTATGTTCCGTATAAAGTAACCTCCTTACATTGCAAATACAGTACAATATTCGATATGTGACTACTAGAGGATATAAATGAAGATTTCTAATTAGAACAGAGTGTATCAGGAAATTTGCAAAATAAGTAGGAAGTCACCTCTATCCAGGGGTCGAAATGAGATTTTTGGGATGCATGTCACTTTCTAGTGTGTGCGAGCGGCGCTCGCTAAAGACGTAATCGGCATCTAGTTTTGCAATGACACAGCTGTCACACATACAAGCTCACTTCCAGAGCATATGTATGAATAATATAATAAGTTCGTTGCACCCTTGCTTTGATATGACATTAATACTAGTCCTCCAGGTTAATAGCCGGTCACTTTACTGAAGTTGCGAAAACTTAGAACCGCTCATAGCTGACATGTAGCCGGTGAAGAACGGTGACCGGCGGTTATTTCGACTCCTACTATCTATCTTTAACAACGTATGCGAAATGGGGGTTGAATGTTTTGCACTTTCTCTTTGTTAAACTGTGACTAGGTAATGACATTTTGAATGCTCCAGGAAGCCTAGCCGCCGTTCTAAAAGCACAATTTTCACTGCTATGCGTACACCACCAAGGAGATACGCGGTACAAATTAAGGTCTCCACATAGACGCAAAGCACACTCTTCACAGCTTAAACAATTATCAAGGGGCAAGCCAACGTCAAAGTTTACAAAACATGTTATTGTAGATTACTCGACGTGGGCGGAGGGGAAGTTGCCACTCATTCAAATAGGTTGTTGCGAAATCTGTGATGATTTTCACACTGAATCGTCCAAAAGACGAAATGAAAAAATTGGAATAAGCCGCGATATTAAACCGTTCGAGTAAACTGTGGTAAACATTATTTTTAATCAAGCAATTATCCTTTCAATTTGACTCGTGTTTTTATACCCACTTAGTAGTTACAGTACTTGAGGATACCAATCTTTTGCAGACAGCACTTGGTGAAGTAAAGTAACAAAATAAGCAAACAATTAAACCGCATTTCCTCAAGGAACGTCACAATCATCTAATGGCATAAATACGAATAAATAAATGAGACCTACTGTATTCATCCACCTCGCCATGAAGATACGCCAGACCGTTTGCAACTGTCAAGGCCAGCCGACACATTTGTTCCCAGCTCACCGTATTTTGCTTCAAGAAATGTAACAGCGAACCATTCGGATAAAAATCCATCACTAGCACTCCTTCCGGACCAGTTTCCGTTTGCACTTCGAAGGACGCAAGGAACTAGAGTGTAACACAAATTAGCTAGTAACTAACGAAACGGTCTACTTTATGGTAATGGTAGGAAGAAGGTGCTAGAACGTTTATCTATCACGAACTCTAGGGGGTCCCTAATAATCGCCTCCACCCTCGCTTAAATATCTTTAATAAATTAAAAATTTTCCCACCATCTTAATTATAGCTTATGAAAGCTTTCATAGCAAAGTCTGATTTTGGAGAAGATAAAGGTAAGTACCACACTAGTTTCAAATTCAAAGTAAACAGCGCCGCGTAAAATAACCACATTTGTATCTGCGATTCCTAAAAATTGATAAGAAAAGTGACTGCCGAATAAACAAATGGAGAAAACGTTGAGAAAAATGACAATAATATTACCCATTTTTCAGCTGTCTGTTCAACATATGATACAATTTTCAGCCTCCCAGCTTCTTCCAGCCCACAACAACTGCAGATCTGAGTGCATTTAATGAATAGTATTCTAAGCGACTGACTGTACTCTACCTGAAACGCAGATACCAAAGCACCACCAGCAATGGCCTGTTTTGAGCGAATTGGTTAAATCGGAAGTTTACATCGAATATTGTGATAACCAATAAAGCAAATAACGCCATACACAGGTAACCGACAATAAAGTTTGCTTAAGTTTTTTAATGTCCCCATTAAAGTTGCATTTACAGCTACAGTTACGCAACAATACATATCCGGTAGTTCCTAACCTCTGTTTACACAAGAGAAAGTGGCAAAATCAGATCCGTTTAAAATCTCCTATGGCAAATGGTTCGTTTGATTCCTTTGACACGCTCAATTGTGTAAACGGGGACCGCGACAAAAGCTACTTCAAGCTAAACGGGGACCGCGACAAAAGCTACTTCAAGCTAAGTCAACAGTTGGCCAAAAAGTGCATCAATGTTGGATTCCACGCTCCTTATAACTGCGTTAACGTAACTCTGACCAACTTATAATAGACAACGCGGATGGATTTTACAGGCGCGTTATGACATCATGGGGCAGGAGATCTCAATAGGGTCTGTCGCTCTTCATTTCTTTTCCAGCTAATCCGATTAAAAATATCTTCTCCAATTTCTTGGCAAGCATGCCAAACACATTTGTATGTTGACGAGTGAACAAAATACTACTCAACTTTAACCATTTCCGTCCTGATCAAAATCCAAACGGTTACTCAAATTCTAAGGTCAGGTGCACTCAAATTCTAAGGTCAGGTGCAGGTGACCTTGCTGACAAAATATTGACAAATGGAGTTGAAAGTGTATCTATTTTGTGATTAAAATTACGTAACAAAATGATGCGATGTCTCCTTCCCAGGTTAAGCTGCTTTATCCTCGTTTCGACCTAACTTCGCTTTCTTGGCCACGTTCCTGATAATCCTTCACTTTGACGAAATCATAACGTTAGGAATTTCTGCTTCTAACTCCGTGGACCAAACTGACTTCTGCGTTGCCTTTATATTATCGGAGATAATGGGCGTCATAAACCCTCAACCAATTTATAATGAGGCAAACAAAATTTGCTAGCAATTACAAAATGTCAATTAGTTTGTACTCAATTTCAGTTCAAAATACTTATTCCATTACAGTTCATTCGAAGGAAGCATAAAGAACTATCATTAACATTGTTTTCAAAATGCATACTGAACTAAAGCGGGGTTCAGTTTGGTAAAAGCCATAATGTTGTTGTGTCTTTGTGAAATCAAGGAACTGTATATCTATTTCGCGTGGGCTACCACTTCATATTACTTTTCGTACAACATTAACTTGAAAGTTCTTTATAGAATTTCCACTTTAGACCTAGGCTACACTCAAAAACGGGCAGAAAGACGTCATGAAGGACCATTAACCTACTTACTAAACAACCTGTTTACAACTTCGTAAAAACTGGCACAGCTATTGAAAGGAGATTTTTTACGTCTGTCGCTAGAAAACATTTTAATCGAGAAAAAGCTGTCTTTAATATGTCTCATAATCCATTTATTCCCTGCTATCGCTTTAGTTATTCGGGTTCTCGCCTGTTACTCTTCTCCGTTCTATCTAACAATAAATTGGCAAATAAACATATCACCTTTGCTCTCTTAGGTGTCTCACGGTTTTCTTTACAAAACTAGTTCCCCGACTTCGTGTACTTTCGATCTAGAGTTTCTTCATCAATCGCTATTCCACGATTAATCTCCTTTGGCAAATAAATTTGGAATGTTTGTACCTCTTCCGATTAATCTACTGTATGTCACACTTTGAAAGTAATTGGGGGCCTTTAAACTTCGTGGTTAAATTTATTTCTACCACTGTAAAGCTAACGAGGCGGACTGTGTTAAGCTTGTGGTTTTCCTTAATAAACCCTTAAACTTTTGACTTGGATTCATACTTTTTATCTGTGGTTAGGCACAATGTTTAAAAATTTAATTGAGCATGAATGCAAATTGTTTTTCCTATGCCCTCAGGAACTTAGATTGTTCTGGAATAGTTTCCATGCTTATAATAGGATTACATCCGACAAATTGTGGAATTTGAACTTTAACATTTGTTGTGGCCTGCTTCCGTAGTCGTTTATTACCGTTTCTTTTCTTCATTGCAAGTATTCCTCAGGAAATTCAGGTCTTTTAAAACTTTGCTCTGTCTTAAGTGCACTTTCTAACGTATCTTATGCATTGCCGAGAGGATGATTTGGGGTTTTGCTGATTTGAGCCACATGAGCCGTGGTTGGACAAACGGACAAACTGTTGGCAAAACAACATCCAAAGACTAACACTAGTGATCAGTTTTTACCTTGCCATGGCCAAAATCGTTCGTAGAGCTTTACATATGGCGGGTCTGTAGTGGGTCTAGTTCGGCGTAAATGATTTTAGACGTTACAGACTCGTTTTAAAATAACACAGACGTTGAATAACTTCGTATTTTGAGGCTACCCTCCACGTCAGGGCTCCACGTAGAATTTAGTATACAACGTCGTCCTTCACAAAATGAAGTTTCCCAAACATTTTCGTTAGGCTTGTCCAGCGCGATGTCGTCGTGAATTGAAGTTTGTAAGACGGGAGTGATAAAAATTATCACCATACTATATGCAGCTGGATTCTGCCCATGTCAATATCTTTCAGGGAATCTGGAGTCATGCAATAACAAAAACATTACTTTGTTCTCCTCCAAAATTTTGCTATCTCTGCTAGGGTCTTAACATTCTCCGAAAATACTCGTATTTTTCCAAACGTACGCGCATTATAACCACGGCAACTGTATGAATTTGTGTCGATGGTAGTAGTGACTGACAGGCGTGCTGTGTTAAAACATATACTAATACAAGGTAATACCGATACACTTGCAGCTCAAAGAAGCATGCTTGTGCCGAAGTGCGCTAGTCAGTTATATAGTATGAAACATACATCTAAACGAATACCTACCTTGGCAACATTTGGATGATTCCCAACTGTATAATAAATGTTTCGTTCGTTTTGCCAGTGGTTGTGGCTATGTGGTGGATAGCTTTTTACTACAACATCACATCCATCGTACATACCTCTCCTGACTGTACTGTAGTGGCCTTCATGAATCAGGTCTGCAAATATTATGTTATTTAAGTCTAAGATGGGGCCTTGAAATGCTTCATCGCCATTTTCTACTCCTTTGCTGTGAAGGTGTAGCTTAAGTTCTTTCCTTTGGTTTAAACAACGCCACGTTATAAATACGATGCTGAATACCAAGGTCAAGGCAAAGACACTCGAAACGGCACCCAGAATGATGGTGTCACTGGATTTCGACTTTTCCTTTCCTTTGAATAAAGAAAGATACGATTAAACGAGGGACCAAATTAAAAGGTAACACAAAGACTGGGTGAAATGAGACACAAAGATCAAATGCAATCATTATTAGTTGGCTTACAGAACCAAGATAGAGTTTGAGTATTCTACCTTTCGCCAACTAGGAGGTCCTAATGTTAAGACATCAAGGAACATTACCCTATTTCTAGTCCTCTGGTGGCGTAGGGTCTCTAGAAACTTAGCTCAGGAAGACCTTACGACTCATAACATGATAAACATTTATATACACACACAGTTTGGCTTTAACGTCACTGAATCAAAAACTTTATACACTTGAGAAAGTGGCATTTTTGCAGTCATTCCGTGTTTCTCAAGTCCAACATGACAATAAAGCTAACACACTTTGTTATAGCAAGATAAGTTAGTTTGTCCATACGCTGTCCTTTCAATTTATCTTTTCACGCTACTGAATCAATTAACAATGAAGCAGTTCCCTATATACAGTGATAATCAGGTTACCCTATTTACCTAGCCAATCACAGAAAAGTTTGTACTTTAAATTAGGCCCTATATGAGCCAAGAACTGCACTTGCTGAAAGGCAGGAAAGTGCGAGCTTCGCAATGACCTCGATCAGCCTGAACATATCTGAAGGCTTCACAATCATTATCAAGAGGGAGACTAGAGAACGAGTCACTTTTGTACTACTAACTTCAAGCAGGTCACACACATGACTAGTTGCTTTCATAAAATGGCAAGTCAGGTAGCCGCAACACCTGAAAGCGGTGAAGTCTCGGCCGTCCTTTTCCACCACCAGAACGTCCTTGAAACCTTTATACAAGACTCGTAACAAGGTATTACCGTGGAGCTGGTATATAACCAATAAAGTAAGAGATTTGCCACTCTTTTGGCCTACAAGGTCTCAATCACGTGACAGAGTACGACTAAAAGAAGCAAGCCTGGAAGATAATAATGGCGAAGAAACTTGGTCATAAGACTACCGGATTAACTAACAAAGACCTCTCGAAAAAGAAAGGTGCCAAAATAAAATGTGCACAAATTTCATACGGTACCAATTTCATAACGTAACAATAGCGTTTATTTGGGCGCTAAAAGGTTAAACCACGAGTATACCTTCTTCTACACTGTTGATCAAGGCCTTCAACATTTCTAGGTCACATCGTGTGTTTCTATCGTAAATATACTCCCATCGGCGTGTCTTTAAATTGCTACTATTCTCGATCCCAATCACACTACTTCGTCTTTCACTACCCAGCCAGGTCTTAGTTGGAACTTACTGGGCATTTAATTCGACATATGACCTCAAATGTGGTCACGTTTTTGGAATATTACATAACTATTACATCGCTCAGACTAACTCATCATGTTACATTTAAAATATCTTAAGTCTCAAAATAACAATAAGTACTCTTCTTGGTAAACTGAAATTTTCGTATTTACATGACGACATATCTCTGGACATTTTATAGATGTTCGTTTGCAATTGATGAATTCAATCAAGTTTTGTGTTTGAAAACAAGAACTGGCTTTTTGTTTCACAAATAACAGTGCTTAAATCTTGCCTTTCAAAGGACGACCTCTATGGTTTACCTACCAGGTGAACTTAAAACCGCAGTATATAACGTGCGCTCTATCTTCTGATTTAGATTGAGCGCAATTTCAATACGTAAGAATGGATTTTTCAAAGTCCATGTTACGCAACTATCCGAAGACAATGTTTTGGCAGTACGTTTCAAAAGCAATTTAATAATCTGTTCTTTGTTTCGTTTGAGTCGATCCTAGGCACATCAAACAACCAATGTCAAGCCACATTGATCGAGTAAAAGTCAAGGGTATGTTAATGAACGATTCTGAGACGTGTTTTCAACCAAATAAACATCAGACCATATTAGCTTTGACACAAAATGCTCACCATAAAGTCCTGATGAAGCCCAAGATGTAATAGTCAATATGAAATTGCTCCTTCACGCCTTTATTTGATAATCCAAAGACGCTCTAGACATGCACTAACTTCGTAATAAGCAATCTAAACGATCATTCTAAAGTACGCCGTTCAATTCTTCATCCATTTACGTAATCAACCCAAAAGTCACCCCCTTCAATTAATCAATCGACCCCTGTTCGTCTATCCACTCACCCGTTAGTACGTCCTTCCATTCATATTTCTCTCACTCACTCACTCACTCTACTCACTCACTCTACCCATCCATTTGCCTTTTTTGAAATCTCCAAACTTCCCTTCATCACTCCACACTTCAAATCCTCTTGCTCCACCCCTCCCTCCTACCGATTCACCCGCTCCATCTCCTCCTTCCCACGGTCTTCCTCTCGTTCCAGTGCTCTTATGCGTTGCCGATTTTCCTCTCCCAACTCTGCGTTTTCCCCTTTCTTCCTCACGGTCATTACTTAATTTTTCGTTCCTATCCCTTACTATTCCCCCTAATTTGTGGCATTTTGCACCTTCCTCCCCCAAAAATTCTCCCTCATTTCCTTTACTTGTTAAATTCCTTAGAAATGACTTAAAAAAATTAATCGGAAAAAGTTTCGCATCTACTAAAACGTCGGTCACAGAAAACGATGCGACGTTGCAGCTCAAATTCAACAGCCGTTTAAAATAAGACAAAATTAAAATTCTAATAAAATTACACAACATTCTGAAAGAAAATGCAAAACAAGTTTTTCTCGGCACTCCTTGTAATACGTTACATTAATATTTAATGTTAAACATTTGTGTGGTTGTTTTGAATACTTTAACACATAAGCTAACGATAAGCTACTTCTTTAAAATTTGTCTTACATTTCCCGATAACTTTGCCAATTTCTACCAAGAGACTGACAAATTCTTTGTAGGCTTTCCCTACTCCCCAAGGGACTCTGAATTCTCTTGCCATAGAGAAATTCGTCTTCCTATGGGAGTGCTGTCTCACAGCATAAATTGCTTCTTTACATGTGTCTAGATCATGAGTTCCCAAAGGCGCGCGTCTCATTGTAGACATCGGTATTGTCTACACTTGCCAATCCCCGATGTCAATAAGTAGTGTCTCAAAACAACAAATCACATTGCTTAAGATCACAGTCCCACGATATGTGGTTACGGCTGATCAGTCGACAAAATCAGACAGAACTAGACCAAATAAAATTCTTTTCAAAACACTTACCCCTTTTATTCCTAAAAACATTTGCTATTGTTCTATTATTTGGATAAACCGTTCTCTCGGCAAAGGTTAAATTCAAATTACAATATAATCCTTTGCAACAGCAAAATTCTGGTAGAATTCGACCTCCCGATGTGGGGATCGGTGTCCTTATAACACACACCGACACATCACAGACTGGATTGGGTTTGTTTGGCCAACATCCCTGGCTAATCACCGATAGTCTATGTGTTTTGTTATTTTTATCAACAGCTGCAGCAGCAAAACAAAACTTTTCGTCACTTCCACATTCAACTTCTTGAGCGTGAGTACTGTTCCCAGCTTCATCTTGAAATCCACAGATTGTTACATCCTCATTGGCAGAGGCCAACAAGACGCCTCGTGTCTTGTTCAGTAAACGAATACTTGGTATGCCGTTTGCCTCAACTAAAAAGATAGAAAGGGGAGATTGTTACATCCTCATTGGCAGAGGCCAACAAGACGCCTCGTGTCTTGTTCAGTAAACGAATACTTGGTATGCCG
>JANTCA010077160.1:17472-36297 GCA_024741275.1 Chironex yamaguchii
TTTGCCTCAACTAAAAAGATAGAAAGGGGAGACTGTCAGTAATCGTGTCTGCTTTTATCTTCAGTAACATAAAATGCACAGCAATGTCTCAAATGCATACCAGTATGGCTAATGATGCTATACAGATGCGCAATTTTGTTGGGCTCCAAGAACACACAAGTGGATCCTGTGTAAAATATGACTGTGACAAAAGGATGTGACTGACCCAGTAACGAAAGTGGAATATTTCCCAACTAAAAGCACTGTATAAAAAGCGTACGTAGGCAGTAGAATACTGTGGTTGATACTGTACAAGGGCTAATTGAACGAAGCGGCATATACCTGGGGGTACTTTTATATTGCAACAGTAAAATTATATATAAACCAGGAAACTGGAAATATTAATCTGACAATTGACACATACTAATCTATTGGTGACATTAAAAACTGGGCAGCCTGCATTGAATCTCTTTGAGAAAATCTGAAATACAATAAACTTTTGCATGCAATGCCACGGATATACACATCAATACGCAATTTCATGCAGTTTTATAAAGAAACCGTCCTAAATACGCTGAAGTGTTAGGGTGTCCAAAACATGGCGAGCACTTTCGAACTAATATCTAAGAAACATGTGCCCAGCTGTATTCAATCAGACCAAAACTGTGATCTTACTTGAAGACTTTTTTACATGAAGTCACTTTCATTGCACGTAAATACAGTTTAACAATTCTCCTTTATGATTTTAACAATTCTTTCAATGTTGAATATTACTATTACCATTAAAGGATTACGAAATAATTCGTACCAAAACTGGAAAATCTCGTAGAAAACACTTAGTACTGAGCCTTAAAGTTAGTTTCTTACAAAAGAATAGGCGTATTAAAATTTAGAATCCAAACAGAGCAACGATTAAGAGCTAATCTTGTACAAAAAGCAGCATTCTTTAATCGGAAAAGGGTGAAGTCATCCATTTCCAGCCAAATTCAACGGTTGAAAAGAGTTTTAGCAACGCCTGAAAAAACCCATCGATAACAATTTTAAAACCTGGAAACTAAGAGCTGCTTTGATGTTATTTGAAGCTTTCAATAAGTCTCTCATCCAACCCACGATGAATTACTAGTTCTTTCTTCCCGGAATGGCGAAACCCTGAAGCTATTACAGGATTATTACAATTTAGTTCTTTTACAATTTCATTCTTAATACTACATGTTGCGGAACCCTTTTATATTTAATTACCCCTTTCGAAAATTACTAAGCTACTTGTTTAAAAAGTAAGAAGAGTTAACTCTTTCTAGAATGCTCAAAAGCATATTTGGAAACTCTACTTTATCAAAGAACTGAGCTGTCATAAAAGATGTACGTAGAAGTGGAAATTTTGGTAACTATTTTCAGGGTGACTTTCTTCCGGTTTCGATGGCTTGCCTGTCTTCAAACAGTGGCTTTTAAGGACGGCATGGGTTACCCTTTGATAAAAACGCAACTACTTTCCACGATTTCTACAGAATGCGCTAATATCAAGGCCACTAAAGAATCCTCTTATTGACAACCATATTAATGTCTGCGCCTTACGCCGCGCTTTCACGAGTTCTATGCTGACTGAAGAGAGCGCGTCAGTCATGAAGTTAATAGTGGCCAGTATGTTGTCTTGCTGATAGTTCGCCAGGCACAAACAGTCAAATAACCAGCGAAAGAACAGCGCCGAATGACCACATTAAATGGAAAATGGTTGTGTAATTTAAACTGTGTCGGATGAGTGGATAAGAAATCTCAGGCTTAGCCAATAAGAATACTACTCTTGTCATATGCTTGCGCAGACAAACTAAAAACAAACCCAAAGCCACCAACAGCAGGCAGGCGACTGTGGTGATCCACCTGGCTTCGATATTTTGTCGCCTGTAATCGACTATTTATTTTGTGGTAAACTTTGAATAAAAACATAATCAGAAGGAGAATTTCACAAAGAGTTAGCCATTCCAATTCAAAAAACTACGACTTAGTGGTTTGCCTAAGGAGAACTAAAACCATTCGTTGCTACAACCAAGGACCACGAAAATGCATTACGACTAACAGACGTTTGCATGCTTTGGATAAAATGCAATATGTACAGCCCACAAGACCTTCCACCTTGAGACATGTAAGGTAATAAAAGTGACGGCTAAGCTGACATTTAAAGGGCCCGCGTTCACACAAAGGCTCATCGAATATTAAAAAAGAAAATATCCAGGAAATTGGAAGTAGGTCATATCGTCGTTTGTATACAATGCTCTTCTTTGACGAGTCCGACTGAGGCTTCGCGTCTATTTAGATTTGAGGAAGTACATCGACAGGGGAAGTAATTCGGTATTCATCAGATACATACGCAAACAAACGGTCTGATAGTTGCTAATTTACATACAAATTGGTCTTATTTCAAATTTAACACTCTAGTAACCAACAGCAACAATATAGAACCTGACGAACTTGCGAAAGAAAGCAAAAGTACTTTAAGCTCTTAGCCGAGCCGCCAAAATGACAATCGAGAGTAATGACCACGAAAAGAGTTTTAAACCCACTTCACTAAATCCTCGAACTAAACAAAGCAAGGCCAGGATCATTAAAACATGCGCCGTTGAGGTCAGCTGTGGAAAATAAGTTACGAAAACACAATAAAACTGAAAACATTCTTGTATAAAGACTTGGTTCTTGTGCTGAATTTGGATTATTCGCACACTACAGGTATCCAAGAGAATAAGCCTACATATTACCGCCTGTCTAACACAGAAAGATAACAGTAATAGGGTTGCAGAGACACAAAAACTGGTTTTTGCAATACCGGAAAACAGGGAAAAGAGAAGTTGCAAGGAACCAGCTTTAGGGCGATTTCCGTGACCACGACCTTTAAGCTATTCTTACAAATTCTTATGCACTTTTAAGAGCATATCATAGTCAATCTCTTACAAAAGAGAAGGGTCAGGTCATTACACCCCTCAGATATGGTACTGGATACAGAGCCTCAGCCTACATGCATTGACAACAGCAAACTAGAGTCAAACAAACACTATTCTTAGTGGCCTTGGCTAATAAAAATGATGACAGAATTGGAATAAGGAAAGTCGTGATTTGGTTCCTAAGCTGTCGCATATTACCCTTGACTTCTTTTCTTTCTATCATTGAAACGTCGCTCTACCTGCTCTACCTACAAATAAATCAAGTCGTTTTTGTCTAACTATTAAGCTCAACAACAACAAAACTCTTTGTCAGTGCAAGCCTATTTCAATCCTGAAGATGAAAAGAACGCCAAGCCAATAGCTCCTGCTACCTCACTCGACACAAGGGCGGTGTGTTATATCTAGTAGCAACATACTTCATAGTTACTAAATTTGATTATATGGTACAACATTTTTTTGATGAGCAACTAAGAATTTTGATCAGATCTTAAGCTGCTTATTTTTTAAAAACAATTTTCAGTACTTTCATGACAGGAAAGGGAACCAGGAAATCATATTTTCAGGATGCGTTATACACTCATCTAGTCAAAACACAATAACACTGATCTAAAAACAAAAATACTGATTCTTAAGATGATTATATGACGAACGTTTCAGCTCGCTGAAATCTCTTACATAACCAGGCCCTATAAATAGGTGTTTTTTATTTTCGCGAATTAATAGTTTTGCAGTTGTTGCTTATGCTTACATCTGCACAGAACCGAGCTTGCTTAATAATTTTTTGAATCGAGTTTGTTGCTTTCAAAAAATAATCCAACTTCAACATTAAATTAGATCGCTCAACATTTAACATGCAATCCACGAGATTCAGGTCAAAAGGCAGGGAGGGAACTGGATGTTGTGGTTTACCAACACACCGCATGGACCAAAGTAAGAAAACATCTTTTACTGTCTATTCTAAAAATAAAACTATATCTCCTCAACAGTCGAGTATAAGAAGTAAATAAACTGAACAGTTACGAGGAGATGGAATATTTGAACTGGTCTAAGAATATTCTCTTTGGGCTGCTGCCATCGAAATGGATAAGAAAACGCAATAAGTTAGACACAAGACAACTGACACGCGACCACGCCACAGCTTACTGTCATTATGGTAACAGAAATTTAGAATATATCCTCAATTGACTGTTAAATTGTATCACAGATATGTCGAAAAATACACGTCCATGAATGTAATCTGTGTCAATATTAAACAGCCAATCCTACCAACCTACTGTTGCAAATTTGGAAATGTAATAAATAATTCACAGTTATGACTCAAACCATAGTTCAAGCATGGTCTCTTGTGAATGAAAGCACCTGATCTCCCCGGTAATATTCATTTTTGGATAACAAAGTGGCTAATGTTTAGTCTTGTCTTGAACAGCTTTACACCTACCCCTCACTATATCACACCAGTTCACAGTAGGGAAAATACTGAAGCGAAACATTGAGACTTGTTCTCAAGCGATTAGCCTTGACCCACGGGTATTATTGTCTCCACCAAAGACGCAGATGCAATTTAATCTTAAGCTAAAGAAAACTGTTGCCTGTCGCTCAGTAAGGCTAGTGATCATCAACGTGTTTAATCGTTCTGGTTAAGAAAGAACCAACCTGAAATTCACAGGATCTCAGCTGGCTGCTTCCAATTAACGACAAAACAGGCGCTGGAAAGTCTTTGTGGCAGCAAAACTTGAGAACTTTGAAAAGTGAACTTAAAAGTTATTATGACTGAACCCCTTCACGGTACGACATAATAGCAATGGTTTATGGGCTGGAAATGAAGTAGCTGCCGAAAGCACAAGAAAATGATAGGTATTACTTGATGTGCCTGACCAACAACAATAAGTTTCCGAAGAAAGTTTGTTCTAGTCGTCGCGACGGTATCGCTTGTACTAGTTGTCAGGAAAATGGGAAAGCAGTTAGCTGGTGAATGCACAGAAATCCATCATCGAGGCCATTTGTTTGAACTGATGCCATCCACACCAGTAAATCAGCCTAAAGGCCGGTTTCCATAGAGCTGCATAATTAGCTTGGGCGGAAAAAGCTCGCGAGCTTCTTGCTCTCTAGCTCAAATCTACTTCCATAGAACTATGTTTTGCTCCAAAGAGCCTTTGTTAACCAGCCACATTCTACAACAAACACGGCTGCCATATTCAGCGGATTATTACTTCTCCGGAGTTAAAAGATTAATATTTTGTCCATCCTGTTATTGCAACCGGGGAAGATGAGGCGGAGAGATTGCCGCAAAGAAATGCGTGGGAAAACAAAGACGTGCAAAGGGATTGTACAATGTTTAGTTATTTGGATATCGCTCGCGAGAGAAAAAAACGACACGTTCAAAAGTAGAATAAGTTCAACTTTTCCGCCAAGCTCGAAAGCAACTCAATAGCATAAAAAATATCTGACCTTGCAGTCTTTTCATCAATATGTGTATAGTAAAAGCTCACGAGCTTTGACCGCTTAAGCCAATAATGCATGGAAACCGGCCTCTACAACGTCGTTATCAAACAGGGATGCATCGACAATTTCAAAACAAACTGTAGTTGTGAACACGAACTATCACAAAAGCCTGATTTCTAAATACCATCTTACATTTACAAGTCCCCTCCAACAAGCCACAGATCTCATTCCGACGAACGACAACATTCCAACTTCCGAGGTAAGACAATTTTGTCAACTTTCGTAGGTCACTGGGAAGCAAACCGAGTTTCACAACCATCTTCACAAACGCAAGGCCAAACAAGATCCTGAGAGACACGATAGGCCTATAAAGGTATGAACGTTCGAAGTGATCGCACGACGAAACAGCGTATTGAAAGGATAAACAAATACGAATGCTAATAAATCTACAATGAAGGGAAATGAAAAAGACTAAAAGAAGATTACAACAAACTACTTTGACTGAAAAAAAGAAGGGGAAAATAAAAAGAAGGAAAGTAGTAAAGCTAGGGAACGGTATGTGAGGATTAACCGGCTGACATATCGGGACACTTGACACAAACAAGTATCGCCTCACATTAGTGTAGCTAAGGGCGCTCGTAGTTATATAATTAACAAAAACAATTTAAAGCTTCTTGATCCAGATGATGAGGGGCAGATGTTCTCGCCGAATTCTTGAATTCGTGGCTAAAGAAAGGGGGTTCAGCCTGCTGCAGATACGGACCGCTGTGGTTAAATCCAAAAATGCTGTATTTGGAGAAAGAATAAGCAAGTTATTTTGGCGATTTGAGTCGCAGATTACAACACAGTAGGTCTGCTGACTTTCGAGATGAGGGCGGCATGAAGAAATTGACTGCTTTACTCCACTTGTTGTCCTCCCTCCTAAAAGATGTGCTCTGGTGCTTAAAACCACAGAAAAACGGAGACTTAGTTATTTAGTGGCCCATAAGTCTTCCAAATTAGAGTCCCATTATTTTAAGACAATAAAGTTTAAAAATTTCACATAGTTTAAGCCTACGATATTTCATGGGAGTGTACGATTTGGACTACGACGAACATTCAACAACTAAAGACAACGAAAGGACCGTAAAACATTGTCTTGAAAATGGATTGACGATAACAAAACGGGCCAATTTCCGATAAGTAAAAGCAAATCAACATCAGGAGTATTATTTAAACCCAAAAGTTATAACAAGTGACGGCAAATTGGTAGGGGTATTTTTCGTTAAGCTAGCTGAGATGTTCCTTAACTTGACTTTTCATAGTAAGGCGTATTAAATACAGCGGGATGATATTTTTATCTTCCCAATAAAAGATGGTGATACTGTATACTGGATGAGAATATTAATTTTAACTCGCCATCAGTTATCGTTTACAAAAATTTGTCAACAAGTTTTTGCCTGTGTTCGTTGAAATTATACCTTCTGTGCGAATAGGGCTTCGAACAATTAACGTTATTTCGAAGTGACTGCTCTCGTTTACAAACCAATACGAGCTCTAACACAAGTTCAGGAGGCCTGGAGATAAAAAAAAGTCTCTGCGCTAATAGCGATTTCCCTGCCCTAGTACCTGTACTTGTACCGAACTTCGTTCAGAAGAAGATTGCACCATGACAGGTTCACGTCCGTCTAACTAGCAAAGGATAACACACTACGTCTCTAGGATCCGACGCTTAATGGTAAAGAAAAATAAACATACTGGAGAATCCATTTAACAAAATTGCAAACACCAAATTTCTCTTCGCTGTCAAATCAGCTATTAAACGAAAGGAATTGAACTACATGAGGGGTAGTAGTAATGTGTCAGTACATAAATTTTAAAGCTGCTGGCACTAACAAAAAAATAGACAAAAGCAATTTCCAAACAGCTTGAAACTAGTTGAAAGAACTTTTTAAGAAATTGCCAGGGTTCAAAGACTCCGGTTGTGTTTCTGATAGTTTCTTATTTGACAATTCATCTTTCATATCACCGTGGACAGGTAATCATCTTATTTGGGGAGAAAATATACTAAGATTAGCACTAACACACACATTTAGAAGTATATTTGTACTACATTCACTTTCAGTGCCTCTCTCGTGCACGAGAGGCGTATCGCAAGCGCGAAATCTGCATAATGCACATTAATCTTGAGCTTGTAAGGACTCACAACTCCCTAGAAAACCACTACCAACGCCAAGCATATGATAACAAGCACTGGAAAATTAACCAATTTTGTCTCTAAAGCACCTTTCTCCATCTAAGCAGGCCATCCTTTACCACCGCGGCCAACGACGGTCATTATGCCTTAAGCCAGCTTAAGTACGATCCAGCTTCTGTTGCTATACCAATGCATGCAAAACATCGGTCTAATCTACGTAATATCCTTTAAATACACAGCATGTTTTCCGGATTTTACAACGGGTTTTTGGTAGAATAACGAGCTTATGAGCGCAGCCGGTTGTGCACCAAACCCAGTATAACCATCTGTCTTCATGTGGGAGCTGGGCACAGGTAACTGGAAACTGAAAATAGTACTCATTAAACTTGCTCCCTGGACGGAGCCTGCCAGATTTCCGAGGACAGGTTCATATTTATCCATCTAAGGAAAGGGAATATCCAGATGAAAAGAGCCCAAACATGGCAAGAATACGTGTATGGGATATAGTTAATCGTGAAAAAATGACCTGCATTACATCGTTATGCCAAAATCATTTTTAAAATATAAAAGGTTGAATAAGGATCAAGAAAACCCGCTCAAACGCAATAAATATCTGTTACAATAAGAGTTCGATGTAAAGCTTCCACCCCAAATATCTCTGAAAACTACAGAAACTACACTTTCCATAAACTACTTCTTCTTAGGATATGAGGCAGGGGGGGCTCAATAACACATCTATCGGACCACACTAAACTTAGCAAAAGGAAATAGAAATATATTTACCCTCTCGCAAGTGGATCACAAGTGACATTACGACGATGCAGGCTAAATGTGCAAAGCTTTGGTGAGCCCACGACGCCATTTTATGCAGTGCCTCCCCTGCTCACCCACTTCTTCAACAGAAAAGAGACAAAAATTAAAATGAAGGCAACTTCAATGCATTTTATATACCTTAAAAATGTTCTACAAAGAAATAACAATGCCACAGAATATCAAGGAGGAAAAAGGAAGAAAGAAAGGAAAGAAAGGAAACGAAACAGGAACGAACATGCAAGTTACAGGGAAATACGCGTAAGAAAAGGACGGGGGAGCTACGAAGGGGGTAAAGAAAGGAGGGGCAAACCAGGGGAAAAGATTAAAAAGGGGGAAGAAACGAAGAGACGAAGAGGAAAAAAGAGGAAACGTCGGGAAAAAAGAGAGACGAGAGGGACAAAAAGAAACGAGAGGAAAGTTCCAGGGGAAAAAGATATCGTTTAACATGAAAGGGTAATACGATGTCCTGAGAAAGGATCTTAGAACATTACTAAGGTCCTTCCTAGGTTTTCACATGCTCATTACGTCAGTTGTTTACTGCACATGAATTCGAAACGAACTGGATTAAATCGTCATACAAAAGGTTGTCTCTATACCGAATTTGATGGACTAGGTTGGACACAACAACCAAATCTAAACCTTATGTCGACTGTACAGGACGCTAAAAAGCTCGTATACGGAAAAAAGAAAACAATCTTCATTACTCTTCAAGCACAGAAGTAGGGTGACTGGCACGCGCTCAAGTCGACCTTTTCAATAAAAACTTTCCCGTGCATAGTATTCCCATGTATGACCTTCAGTCATTCATATCTGATTTTTCGTAATCGTCATCCATTCCCGGTTTCGATCAACCTGTCTCTATCTTGGCAGGTACCTAAACTCATTGTCCGGTTGAGTTATTAATCTCATCGAGTAACATTCTGTAAATTTCATCCTCTGATTGTTATTTTCAAAACTAAAAGATTCCCAGATCTTCTAGCACTCTCCAGCCTGCTTTCAATGTGCTTAGTGTAACTAATTCCCTTTCCTTGACTTGCCGCAAAGCCCTTTCCCACCCCTGTGTAGTAGCACTACACTTAATGAGCTTAGTTCCTTTAAAATGAAATTCAAAATTCTTCGCAGAATGACAGTAGTAGTTGTTACGCGTTACGTGAGCATAGTGTCACCCCTGAACTATCTCATTTTCACATGAAATATGCAGCTTTAATTTGTGGACAGCAGGATATCAATAGAGCAGCTCAGAACACGAAGAGGGGCCAAGGGGGTTTAGCTGTTGAAATAAATTTCTAAAACAATAATATACGCGTCCTTCGTTGTTTAGCCGAATTACACATAGCACAAAATAAGCAACTTTAGTGTCTATCTCTACAATTTTCGGCAAATCCAGCACGGGTGACTCGGTAATTACCATACAGACAATAAATACGTACATATACCCTGCTAAACTCGGGACAAAAGATCAAATTTTAGATCTAAAACAAATTTAAACCAAACTCCTATCCACTTCGAAACAAACACACATTACTTGTCAGGTCACCTTGCAAGAAAACCGCCATCAAGACGGAGCAAAACTAAGTAAGTTTCACCTGTTTTTGTCACCACAAAAAAAGATAATACCACCTCTCCCATTGGCAGATGTTTTCAAGTGAATTAAATTTTACCGTACTGGACAGCTTGTCGGGTACAGTTCCATTTCACGTGTCAAGCAAAAACCTAACAAAGATGTTACACTAGCAAAAGGCTTTAACCGTGTTCATGGTTTGGTAAAGACAAACTGCTCAAAATAAGAATGAATAATTACTTGGATGTAGTTTTGCTATCAAAGTACAAGTACAACATAACACGCTAAAGCCGAGAAAAACGTACCAATCGATTTCTACTTCAATAGCACAGGATAAAATAACCAAACCTTGCAAGAAATTTCATGATACGCTAAAAACATCAAAACATTTCAACGATTGTTTGGGATAGAGATACAGATGGAGACAGATATAAAGACGTTGTTAGATGTTAAATGTTATGATTTAGCTTGTAACTTTCAAACAAAGAAACATCCAATCAGAAGACTAAGAAACCGCTTCAGGAGTTTTCAAACCAAGTAACAACCGATCAGAACACTCAAAACCTGATATCGCAACTTAATAACCAATCAGAACACTCCATATACTTTGACCTTGATAATGTAAAGTTCGTAATGTATGACATCAAAAGGCAATCTTGAAGACCCCCCTCCCCCCCCAAAGAGTGAGCTATCACGAAACAGGCCTGTAGGGATAAAAATATAAAGATTTGGTGAAGGACTCCCAAAGTCCTTGATATTACAAGACCAAGCCCAGTGGTGGGAAATGGGAAATTCATTAACTTTTTCTGTGTTTTTCGGCTTGAGCCTTCATCAGTGTCAGATAAATGTAATACCTCAACAGACACAGTACTTCTCACATATTCATCAAGAGTGGAGCATTACCACAATAGCTGCAGTAAGTGGGAGCTGACTGGGCTTGAACTGGTAACCCTCAGACTAAAACGCCAACACTCAAACCCCCGTGCCATCACAGCACAAAGATTTGGTGAAGGACTTCCAAACATTTTTAATGTTTTGAATAGTTTTTGTTCAGGAAGTTTATACATATAAGGCCAAACAAAACAAAGAAAATAAAAAAAAATAAATAATGTATGGATAA
The DNA here is from genome assembly GCA_024741275.1 of Chironex yamaguchii. NCBI lineage: Eukaryota > Metazoa > Cnidaria > Cubozoa > Chirodropida > Chirodropidae > Chironex > Chironex yamaguchii. The sequence continues at coordinate 28,494 of JANTCA010077160.1, forward strand.
CAAGAGATTTGAGTAAACAATTGCTCTTAATGGAAGCACATGGAGAAATTTAGTCAGCATGATGATGATGACAAGATTGATATGAATCAAAATTATAGTATATAGTGCTAATGATTATCCAATGTGAAAGAGCACCAGCAGTATTTTAACTACATATGTGCATGTCTACTGTTAAGTGTAAAGTTCTCAAAGTTTACAAAAAAAACCTCTTGAAATAATCAACTAAAATCTATTCTCCCAACAAAACGTCTATCAATCTAGTCCTAATATTTGTGAAATCCATACTTTTATACAATATCACCAATGATGAAGAGGTTGGAAGTAGTTGAAATCTGGTTCAAACGTATGTTGAAAACATAATGAACAGAACAAAAAAACCAGGAAAATGTTTCACGAATACCAGAAGACAGAAAGCCTAGTTATTAGTCTAGTTTCAATTTACTGTTAAGATCAAAAGAAGTACGTATCTCATCAAATTAAGCAATATACTACACACAGAACACAATAGAACCAATACTTAATCAGTTTCAAAAACCAATTTGCACACTGTACTTCTGACATGCATCAATTAAATAGCAATATCCAGACTAGTTTGTTTTGGATGTGCTACTGCCTTGCTTAAATCTGACTTGCATCAATGCAGGACTATGCAAGGAATTTTATATATATATATCCTTTGATGAGCAATAATAGCTTTTTCATTTTCAAAAGTACATCACAAAATGATCACCTGACCAATAGCATGGTTGGCATACTGCTTTGGTGTCAACTAATTTGCTTCCAACTAGGTAGTGGAGCAGGAACTACTGTACTGTATACATACATAGATACAATAGATCACTATGTATGTATATATGTATATATATATGTATATATATCTATATATATGTTGAAGTACATTTTTATTTCCACAAGTCTGCTTCATGATAGCTCACTTAAGTTTACCTTGCAAAGTAATACATTATGAACTTTACACTATCAACATCAAAATACATAAAGTGTTCTGATGGGTAATTATGGCATGATGTGAGTTTTAAGTGTTCTGATTGGTTGTTTCTTGGTTTGAAATGCTACAAACTAAATGTTGTGATTCATTGTCATTACGCAGATCTTCTATGGAGGGACAATGATACAAGGTTATTGAGGTTGTAGATATAGATATACATTAGGGTGTTCCAAAAAAGTGAAAGTTTGAAATGTTATCCTCCAAGTTGATGCCCCCATTCCACTTACCCTAACAAGTTATCAAACCAAATTCCGGCCAAATATATCAATGTTTAGAGGTTGTGCTTTTCGACACATAATTTGACGAACTTTGTATTTTCCTACTTTTCTGTAACAATTATTTTATCACTTCTCATGGACGAGTAAATGCTTAGATACCTTAGAAAAACTGTCTGAAAACATTTGTAGTAATGAAAAGAATCTCTATTGCGTATAAATCGCAACTTTGTAAAAATCAGTAAGCCTAAGATTACTATCGAACACTCAAGCAAAAATCAAATAAACATGATTTGTGAACAAAGATCAAGATGAAACGAATTCCAATTTCATTAAAGCAGTTTTGGTAGGCACATGGAACTGTTTCCGATGGGCTGCGGCGAGCCTCAGCAAGAACTGAAATCCTTCCTTGTCCTTTGTCAGCTTCCCGTTATATGCCTGTACGAGGCCGATCCCATACTCAGCCATGTCGTTGACCACCTTCAGACTCATGACACTTGCCTTCATGGCCTGGAACACTGAATCATCAGACCAGAGGGCCAGATGCTTGACTAGGAAAGACTTTGCGTGTTCCTGACTGTCAACCATAATGAGATCGAAGATCAGCCGGGTCCGGCTGGTCACATACAGTTCGAGGGGTGCATGGGGGTTGCATGAAGAACCGTCTAAACGTTTCTTCCCATCTTGAGACACGGGCAGCATGAGTTTCGCTACCATCGCCTTCTTGGTGGTGTTCGAGATTCGGACGTCAAAGAAGGCAAGACCGATAAGATGCTCTGAGAAATACCACAAGTGCCGACGGAAAGAATTCAGAGCAGCATCTCGGACAGCGCCAGGTGGGTACTTCTTGACTTCTAGGAGGAAGAGGATGTCATTCCATGGTGCACGATGAGCGAGATGTGCTTGATGCCAGGACTTGGCATAAACCAGCACGACAAATCGACTCACATCCGTCAGCCCAACGGGCATTGTGCATGGCCCCTGGAGAGCGGAAGGTTGGTGTGTATTTTCTTCTGCTGACGAAGGCCAAGGGTAGCTCAAGAAGTTCTTTATGGTGTTCATGGATGTAGCTCTCCTTCACGGCAGTTTGGTAGAAAGCGAACAAATCTGTCACTTCAACTGTCACTCACTCTGCTGACGTTACTCAGGTTGATGTTTGGCCACTGAGCCTGCAAGCGTTTGAAGACCAACACATTGGGCCCATCAGAAGATCCCATGGCAGCAGTAAAGACATGAGACAAGATGACTTTGAGTACGTGATGACGACAAGCGATCCATGCTACCTAACGTCCGAGAGTGGGCTCTAGGAAGGCACAGGCACCAAGGGAGAGGCCCGTGTTTGCTGCAGTGGTATCGAACACAAGTCCCATGATATTGTCCATGATTCCACAGTCCTCGAGAGTGCAGGTGCAAGCGCTTGCTTGTGCCATCCCTGTGCCTCTGTCGACCTTAGGAACAGCGAGTAGCTATTCTAGTGACAAGAATGGCGACACCTCCTTTCCACCAGCAATGTCTTGCAGCATCTTCTCATCCCAGTGAAGGAGGAGTGGACCATTCGTTTTCAATAAGGACTGAGAAACAGTGGTGAATTGCTTGCGGGTTTTATTTTTGGACCCTTGAAATCTCTGCATGCCCCTCACATGAAATGTCTCTGTGTGTGTGTGTGTGTGTGTGTGAGAGAGAGAGGGAAAGAGGGCAGAAGGAAGGGAAAGAGAGGAGAGAGGGAGAGCAGTGATAGGGCGAGAGGAGAAAGAAGGAAGGAAGAAGAGTGAGAAAGGAGAGCATTGGAGGGCAGGAGAGAAATAGATGGAGGGACATAGAAACAAAAAAAAGAGAGCAAGAATTGTGCTGTGCCCTCAACCCCACCTCTAGCAATTTGGCTACTTCTTTGTGCACAGTGTACAAGCGTATATTACAAAGTGATTTTTGAGCTTGGAATACTTAACTTGCACATTTGCAACGATTTTTACGTATATTCAAAAAAAGTCTTCAAAAATTGCGACCTCTAAACATATTGCAATCATCTTGATTTTTTGCAAGTGAGTTATTATTGACCATAGGAACGAGGGCATCAACTTGGAGTGGCAAATTTCCAACTTTTATCTCACACCATTTTGACACACCCTAATGTCTATAGATTATAAGCTATATATATACCATTGCCAGATTTTCTGGGAATGGAAAGTTGAGAGCATTAATAAGCAAGCCCCTAGCATGATGCATCTTTGAAGGGAATGCTAGACACAGTTTTACTTCCAAAAACTTTCAAAGCCTAGAGTCTTCAAACTTTTGCTACCTGGATCAAGATAAATGCAAGCATTGGTGAATTGCAAAATGTGACCTATGCCATATGCATATGTGGCAGTTTGAAGCAGCAGTGTGTATAGAGTGCTGTTCAATAGGTTCTGTACGTGTTGTGCCTGTTGTGCCTGAGATGATGTAGAATTGTTCATGAACAACTTGCAAGGTTTAAGAAAGCAAATACCAAGTTTTGACTGGGCCTCCCAAAGAAATGCTTGAAAGTCCGCTGCCTTAGACCCTTAAGAGGAAAATTCAGACTTGTCCATGCTCAAAACAATTTCCTGATCTAATTTTTCGATTTTACTTTCAATTTTTGTGAAGAGAGTTCAACTTAATAGCCAATCACCTGCCATTTCAAGTTGGAACAGTATTTACCTTTGGAGCTCAGGATAATCCAACAGATCAAATTGATGATATGCAATCCAATGAGCATCAACTGTTAGTTGAGAGCAGTGTCCAAGATTTGAAGAACCCTTAGTGTCAAACAAAAATGACTGACCGGCACTTGTGACTATTGTTGAATCGTTGGAGAGCACAGAATGAAGATCGGTCACCAATGGGCTTGCAACACTGTATCAAATTTGCTACCAAATTTGGATAAAAAACCTTAAGTTTTGAGCTGGCCAGAAGATCCCAAAGGATAAGTCTCAGTAAAAATTGAATTGGCTTACTCTGGCTTAAACCAATAATCAAACGATCAAATTGGAAGTCAATCTATTACATAATACAACAAAACCCAATTGATCTGGAACAAAGAACAATTTGTAAGACTTCGAATTAAGTTTGGAGAACTAAGCAACACATTGCTAGTAGAGGTGAACTCTTTGACGGTCCACAATCGATAAACTACGCCCTGGATCAACTCACTGAAAACTAAGTTCTTGCCAGCAAATAAAGTCTAAGTTTGTTATATCAATATTGACATGAGGATCGCAACACACCAAACCTAACTGCCCAAATCGTTGAAACAATTTCCACATTGGAATTTCCAAACTGCAACTCCAACATCATTTGTATTCAATATGACTCTTAGCTATGGTTCTGCCCAGATGACAAAGGGCTGCTTTGTCAAGTTGATACTTACGGCACATGAATAGACAATGCTTAGTAAAATGTCAAAAAGCACCAATTGAAACATCACCATGGCCATGACTACTAAAGGGTTAGTCGAACCCAGTGGAACCTACTCCAGTTTATCGTGTTTGATGATTGATGAGTCTAAGGTCAATGAGATACATTATGGCAAAGTAATTCCTTGTTTGTTTAAAGTTAGACTCTATTGGTACTATATTATAAGCTAAAGGAGGGACCAGACTAAAGACAACAGAGGAGTAATTTGCTATTAATCATTATGAAATACAGAAGCTTGCAGTATATTAGATCCATGATTTCTAGATTTTAGGCCTTTAACCTGCACATTTTGGATGGGATCACTCGGTGCGGTATTTAACAGAAACCCGGGTCACTGCCATTTTGCAAATATGATTGTAGTGTAACATTTTGACATTTACTTGTACATATTTGCTTATACTAGACGTTGTTTCAGTGTCTGTGCTTGGAACCTTCTTCTGATTTTGTGATTAACATATTATTTATTGCCAGGGCCAAGAAATTATTTTACCTTCAGGCTTGCAAGCAATAGAGTGAGGCGTGCATTTTTAAAAACCTGTTCATGAGACAGATTTTGGGTTTAATCTGCCCCTGCCACATGTCTTGTGTGAAGTGTGCAAATAATAAAATACTACTGTAATCGTTCGAGTGAATGCCCCTCTCGGATAAGCACCCCTCTTGAATGAGTGCCCACTTTGTTCTAGGGCAGGTGCTTATTTGAATTTTCGAAATTCACGGAGAAAATCGATTAAAAAATTGAATATCTTGAAGGGAACACGTTGGAATAGAAAGAATAAAACTTTTTCTTTGACAATTTTTAAACTTCTTAAATTCAACGTCCACTATATCAATATTAACTATCTTCTTCTTTTCCTCTAACTTCTCTTGCAAAATGTTAGCAAATCATTGTTGCTTTGTATTTGGCTGGTACGACTAAGCCGATTTCTCTTTTTCTTTTACCGAGAACTTCTGCTTCCAAGTAGTTTTTATCCTCTACAGTTGTTAGAAAATATTTAAATGTTGTAAAATTTCTATCATTACATGTCCAACTAGAGCATCTTTACCATCTGTCCTTTTGTCAACACCTAAAGCATACTTGTCAAAATTTAACGCTTCATCTCTCGGGTCTGGCTTACAATTAGTTTCTCTCCAATCAATGGGGTCAAGCAATCTTTATAAGGTCTACGAATAGGCCCTGTAAGTTCTATCTTGTAAACAATTTCAAAACTAAATTGTAGTCATCTTGCAGGAGCCATTTTCATCTGGAATGCAAAGCAAGCATAACTATGCCAATCGAAGATAATAACTGCTAGAATGCTTATGCTAGTCTACCGGATGGAACATGAAATGTAGATTTCATGTCACTTGTGTTTTGTGTTGTCAGTGGGCTAGAAAAGTATGGCAAATATTGTGAATTATCAGTGTCTCATGTTCCAAATAATACAATGCAGCTATTTTAGTTGAAAGCCATTTGTACTACCCAAATTTCATAGCAAAGGCTTGTATCTGAACAATCATCAAGCGCGTGAAATGTTAAAAGCCTGTTTAATATCAATCGACTGCCAAGTAACATGGGTTTAGTAATAGAGTATGTATAGCTTAAAAGTTTTTAATTATAAAGGTCAGTATTTTTCAATTACTGAAATTTCATTCAAAATTCGCTAAAATGTGCATGAAAAAGTTCATGCTATGTGGTGGGTCAAGGAAAATATAGAAACGAGTCGTCAGACAAAGCCAAAAGCATATTCAAAGCTTTCCATAACCAAGGACATCAAGTCAACTGTCCTTCACATGTTCAGATTGGCTTGCTGGTGGGAACTTCCCTATGCACAAGATGCTATGATATCTTATGGACTGCTTGGTCTGTTAAGTTGAAGATACTGAGTTGTTGATGACTTAGCTTATTCGAACAATCTCTTGTGGTACAAAGCTGCCAAATACCAACATTAACTAAAAGTTTTAGAATGCATCAAAATGTATAAGGACAATAATTTTTGGATAATATTCATTGGCCTTCTATTGAAGAGTATTGGAGTCTGGCTACATTAAAGCAAGAAAACAAGGAGTCTGTAGTAGAGTTCATGTTGTCAATTGGATTCCTCCAATAATGCTTTGTTTTCCCTTTTTTCCAGCCAATGGTTAGTAAAGTATGCCTTGCAACTGGAAAATGAGCAAAGTTATGATTATGTATGGGGCAGATGAAAAAATTGTTGAAAGGTATCTATTGGTTGACATCAGACAGGTCAAAAAACAAATATGGAAGGAGGATTCTTTTGTGTACGATGCAATGTGTGTGTAGAGTGCAGGATCCTTGTAGTTTGTAAAACATCTTAGTCTACTGGTGATGCGGGTGTGTAGCAAATAAGCTATCAAAGTTATAGTTTTGTCACCTTTTTCTAGAGAAGGCTCTTATACAATCAACAGAATATTGTTAGCAGTTTCAGGACTTTTGTAGCACAAAGGAGAATATTCTTGCATTGTTTTAGTTTTCCATCACCACATTCTACAAATAGATCAATTTTGTTAAGTTCTACACCAGTTACTGTAGGCCTTTTAGACTATGTTCTTAGAGGGTGATTTTACACAGTTTTTGCTAAATAGTAGGGATTTGCATTCAAGGTGGAATTCCTTTCTTTACTTGTCTTGTGATCGTAAGGAGATAAAAGGTTTGTATTTGGTTGTCTCTTATGTGTGTTATCCAAGAGGACACTTCAATACATTAATATTTATATTTCTCATGAGTGTAGGATTACCACAAAAGCTGCATTGAGAGTGCCCTGGAGATATCGAACTTGCTTCCCTTAGACTTACTCTCAAGCCAATGTGCCATTCCAACACAAACTGTTTATTACAATTGAAATATTTCTTCATTAAATAAACAAAACTTTCATTTAATAGGTACCTTCCTTATTTCCATACAGACTGGTTCTAACTAACATGTCTTAAAGTGAGTTTGCTAACCAAAATAGTCTAAATAGCCCAAACTATGTCTGGCTTAGAAAGTATTTGTGTTGGTGTCCTAGAGGCCACCAATAAGGATTGATACATGTACAGTATAGATCTGTGTATTTCTTATGCTGGATGGTGTGTATGAATTTATGTTACCCCTACATCCTTGGTTTATCTCCCTGAATACAAAAGTTCTCTATTGATGTGGTGTGCTTTGTCTGCC
>JANTCA010077161.1:0-14928 GCA_024741275.1 Chironex yamaguchii
GTGGCCCCTGTAACTATATTGTGTCACACCCAAATCAGAAATTCCCCCCACCCCCCACGAAAAACCCCACCAGCCGGCACTGCCATTGATCCTGATGGGTTCTTCCAATGATGACATGACACACTCCACTCCATTAATGCCAATCGGTTCTCCTCATGATGGGATGATGGGCTGCACTCGCAAAACAATCGAATTTTCACTCAACCAAAAGCATTGTGTTAAAATTATAGCGTCACTAACAAGTTCACACTCCGTTTATTGCTTTACAAAGGAAAAAGGAATTAAGTTAAAAACCAAATTGACAGGGGGAGGGTCGGAGCAGTGGCCCAGGAAACTTTTATTGTCTGACTGTGAATGGAAACAAGGTTGGTACTCACACCCAGATGCTGGGGCGACGGGCAGTGCTAATAATACTTTATAATACATTACTATCAATTTTTCTTGAAGTAATTTAGCAAGCAAATCACAAAATAGAAATATAACATCTACATTATGTATCCCTTTAAATTATACATCCTCTCTTTCCAATCTTTATTGCGGTGATATCATAAAAATTAAAGAACAAGTTTATCAAATTTTGGTTATCTTAGTACTAGCTTCTTATAAAAGGATCCCTTGGGGAAAACGTGTGCAACAACCAATGAACAAATGATCTTGATCCTTAAGACTCCGCCTCAAACAACAAAGAGAGGTTTCGAAGTCATGAGACAGGTTTCATTACAAGCCATCTTTCGCGGATATTCATGTTTACTTGGCAGCTTCAGGCGGCACACTGGTCTCTTGTCAAACTACGTATATGTGGTCGTTTGCATAAATTTTAGGCTTCCACCATCCGACCTCTCGCTATTGATTATCCCTAATGATCGACTTCGTCCTGTTTAGAGACAACAAACATTCCCACTCCAGCGAAAAGTTAACTTCTCGTGAGTCATTAGAAACTGCATAAATTTTGTGATTAGAGGGTGGTTGACGTAAATTATGTTAAACTGTCAACATATTTTATCATATATACCATAGCTTGTTGCCATAGTTTCGCATTTCAGTTATCTGATTGGTTGCTGCAGTCAAACATTGAATACCTTGTCAATCATATTCATGAAGTCAGTTTGAAAATTTCTCAATACGAAAACCGCCCTGAGGAAGTTTGACGAAGAGTGACACTCGAGGTAAGCTGCCAGTCAAAATCACATTTACTTTTATTCTTTAGTCATTCAATTGTGTTTTCTTCCCATGAAAAGAGTCACAGCACCTTTAACTTTTCTACGTATGACATTGTTTAGCAAAGCTCTAATGAGCAGTTTAAACATATGTTGTTTTTCTTAACCAATCACGCCATATTGTGCATGCTTTTAAATTCTCGGGTCTGATGTCTCAAAAGTATGTGATCGACAAGTATCAAGTTAAATGCAGTTCCCAACAGAATATGGCATTAGAAGTTTGTCGCAATTAGGTATAAACGAAGCACTGAGACTGTCGAAGCAGTTGATCTGAGTATTATGCTGGACTGATTCTGAGCTCTTTAGATTCTTGTCCATGCGCCATGTTGGTCAGCTAGCTTTGTGGGGTATTGGGGGTGATCGTGGTGGATCCAAGTTTCACCAATGGAAATGTTGAATAACAGAAGGGCTATTATGTTGATCTTGCAGATTTGGATATGGATGGGGTTGCCGCTCCAAGAAATTATCCACCAACGATGGTTAAGCCAAGTAGGGCTTCTCCTCACAACCAGCACCCTACAAATGTTTTGCGTGGAGCACAGTTCGCTGCAACGACACAGCTCCCACCTACTGAGGACCGCGTCCAAGGAGCCACGTTTGCTATGGAAAGAGAGACCCAGCTGATCGGAATTCAATCCAGTGATGCCCAACAACTTGGGGCAGCAGAGAACATTTCCGACAAAATGGCAATTTATCAGCACCCACTATTCGAGTTGCTTAAAAAGTTTTTCGAGAAATGCGAAATAGCAACACATTCAATCGAATCCGTTAATTGTCAAGGTTTCGATTTTGAGGTCAAATCTGAGCTCCTGAACTGTGCAAAAAACGGGACTTCTTTCTTCACAGACAACAGTGAAGTGGATAGTTTGGTGAGTAGAAAAGAACATTATTTATTAACGAGTATGCGTATGGTGGGTTGTGGTGTTTTTTAGGTCTTCATTTCTTCATTAATGCTGATTTCGCCAACTCCGTACATTTTAAGTGCCCTTGCTCTTGGTCTAAATTGTTGTTTACAAGAGACAATATTCGTTTAAATTATTGTACACTTAGACTTAGAGACACTGCATTGTTTACGCTTAATAGTACACAAAATTTATAGTTATTTCGATTGTGTAAGTTGCCCTTTTTTATCGATAACAAATGCTCCACGCACGCTGTTTGATGCAGAAAATAGGGGCAAGAATACTTCGCCAAATCCTTATTTTCAGCAACATCCAATTCGGTTCATAAGATCGCAGATAACTGTGATTTCTTGTTATTGTGGACTATTTGTTGCAACACACACCATAATCAGTCAATTATTGGCCTGAAATAGATAATTTTGCATCAATTAAATTTGATTCATTTTCTAAGCGCAAGAGGGGATTGACTTGCTAATTTGAATTCTAGAGTCTGTCATTTGTGGGACCAACAAAGCTTTATGTGGATAATGGAAACAAAGGCGTTGTTATTAATTCCAGTTTAAATGTTCTCACTGCTGACACTCTCCAAAGCGGAAGATATTTTTAAACTCATTAGATGAGCAAGACAAGACATTAGACTATATACATATGCCTCCAATACCAAACACATTAATCACAACGAACAAGGCCCAAAGCACTCACTGACTTATACCTCGTCGAGATCTTTACATATGTTAGATTATTATTATCATTATTATCATCATCATCATCATAAAAATATCTGAAAGTTCACATAGCAAAGGCCTTGGCAGCACTAGATAGAGCCAATGTCATCCTAAGTCACTGACATTCACAAAGATGATTTCTGTGAACATTAGAGGTTATATATGGAACGTGAACGTGGTCACTGACAAAACATCGGGTTAAATGGCACATATGCCAAAATGTTGAGAGCCAGCCTCTCAGCATCTGTTGGATTCAACACTTACTGGAAAATACCTGTACTGAAGAATACCTACTATTTTCAGAATCCAAAGTAACAGGTGGAAACAATTTTCTTGTTAGCGTCAATATCTTCCGAGAACTGTTTTGTGGCCTGCTGTTGTGGACACCCTGCTATGGCAACATCAAAGTAGGACAACCTAACATTTGAAACTAGCTTTGCACATATTTACGCTGCCACTAAAAGGCTTCCCATGTTTTATGTAGAATTGTGATTGAAGGCATGCTGTGTTGTGGTTGGCAAGCAAGCAATCTGGAACTGATGATTATGCAGTCTTAATTGGACGACTTGCAGTCCTGCTAATACAAAGTATAACCAAGAGGAGTAATTTGCATGCTTTGGGCTTTTTACACGTCCGGTGGTTTCCTGTAATGGTTTGCAAAGGTAAACACGAATCTTTTGACATTTTAAGACATGCAAAAGCATGTATAATGAAGCTAATATCTGCTGGAAACAGCATGTTGGAAACAGTTGTGTAAGCATTCCAAGAAAAGAGAAGGCAACCAATGAATAGATAAAAGGAAGCCAGCAGAACACTCCAGTCCTGTTCACTATCTTTGTTGTTGTTGGTATTGTTACTGTCACAAGAAGCCACTGAATGTGGCAATCTCCTTGTCAGATGAATAAGGAATCCTCCAAGTCCTATATCTTCCTTGACAAGTACAGTAATTCCATATCAAATCATCCAGACCATGTCAATCTCTTACTCTTTTATGAAATTTATCAAGACATTATAGAGGCACAAAACTTTATACAAGAAGGTTTTTGAGAGCAAGGAACCCATAAGTGAAATTAGAAACACCTAGAAGCCATTTTTTAGCTGTACATCAATTTGAGTAAATTTTGGCACATGAAAGATGTCTAGAGAAAGTGATGTGACACTAAGGGTAATGTGTCCCCTATACTACAGTCATGGACAGGCTTAAAAATGAAGTCCTTTTTTGACATTTTGGTGCATAATTAACAATTGTAATGGGTGCTTTCCTTCGTATACTTATATGTATTCACATGGGAGGTAAAGTAACATACATTAGATCACTCGATGTCTTTTCTCCATCAGGCATGAGTTCATGAAAATGAGGTAGGTATAAAAATGCACAAATGTACCAGGTAGAAACAAAAGTAGCTATACGTAATAGGACCATTTCAACAGGTGTAATTAACCTTAGTTATTTAGTTGGGAAATTTGCTTAGTTACCTTATTTTACATGACAATCCACCTGTTAGGTAAGCAATTCTATAAATGTCTAGATGTCTTAACTTACATTCCACAAATGTCACAGATTAAGATTACCTGCATCACCTAGGAAAGTTTTGTTTATAGCTGATGTCATACCTATTGTTTGTAGTTATGTTAATGTCCGCTTACTATGCAACACAGAAACATTGTTTGTTTGCTTTGGTAAACATTACTTATCACCTGATAGCTGCATTAGAACAGTATGACATGTGAGACAAAATTATCTTCCTCATGTCTACATGTAATCATGTCACGTGTTTATACTATTAGTCATATAAACGTCATAAGATCAACTTGCTCTCTTACAACTATCTTAGGGGTATTCAGGGTATTCACTGAATGACTTTTTTTTCAAAGATGTTCTTGTATTTATTTTAGCTCCAAAATTTTTTCCCTGTAATGAACTCTTGCACAAAGAACCCTTTTCTGATGTCAGAAATGACATGCCTACCATAGGTCCTTTCTTGAGGATGATAATCTGTTCAGGAATTCTTGTTCAGTGAACTGAAGATTAGCTGTGGAAATTTGGAGACCACAGTATAGTACGTGAGGTATTCAGAATCTACGTTGAATACCATCTCTTTGTTTATGGAGCCCTTTTTGACATCGGCTACCATTAACCATTTGGCCTCATGACAATGAGTGTCTGAACAGAACATATTCAGTTATCATTTTGAATACTATGGTGAGGCTCCCCGTGTTTTTGCTTTCGACTAAAGTTTTGTATGATGGATGGGGTTTTGGAAGCAAGTGTCATTAGGGTGTTTCAAAGTTTTTTTCTTTGCAATCCCAACAAAGAAATCAACTCACTCATGAGTAGCATCTCTGTTTAAAAAGATAACCCCCCCACCCCCAAAAAAGAAAATGTAGTTTAATATCTTAAACCCAATTCTCAAATTTTTCCAATGTTGTGATAGTTATTAGTGTCTACTACTTGTTGGCTACGAAGGGGTCCATGATTATCCAACTCTCTAACATTTTGAATAATAAACCATTAAAAATCTACTTGAACTACTAGGAACATTTTTTTTTTGAGACGATGCAGTTCCTTTGAGAAGCCGACATAATCCTCAATACCTTGCCATTTCGGCAGATTTCAGGAGGCGGCAACTCTGCGCAAATTTGATTTTTCAGTCTAATCTTTGATAACAACACTGCAACCTCGGAATTTTTTGACCCAATGCCCTTTTCCTTTTGACTTGAAGCATTTTACTAGCCCTCGTCCGCCTCAAATTGCAGTGTTCTTCTAAGATGCCGTTCTCCCTCACAGCTTTCAGAATAATTCATCACTGATGTGATCTCCTTCAGATTGAAGTCCTTCATCAAGCTCAGTCAGATTGAATGTGTCAACATCTGACATAAGCTCCCAGGGCTTATGTGAACAGAAAATGAACTTCGTTTCACAGTGATAAGGGTATTAATTGTCCATGGTCCAAGGGCTTCTAATGACATTTGATTGTTCACTAAGACAAGATGGATAAGTAACTCAAGTGACAGTATACCTTAATCTTTTATTAGGTTAAATGGTTATCAAATACTAAATGTGGATAATTTATTTGTATGTTCTGTCTCAATCTGTAGTATCAACTAGTAGTTCTGTGTTCTTATGACTGCTGCATAGACAGACCAAGTGAATGCACAATGATCCGGCAACCTTCAAAATTTCAAAACCCAATTCCCTCATACAGTTCACTTTGTGTCAACCTCCTTACCTAAGGGCCCATGTTGCTTAGTGCTTCAAGTATGTAACAAAATGATAGGATAAAAGCTTATGCTGCTATTGTTGATAAGTGCTTTATTTTATGAGCTTTCAACATTTTAAATTGTAGAAGTATTAAGAGCACAAAGAGGAGTCTTTTGGAGTATCTCATATGGCATGAATGCTTGCATTTACAGTGCAGCTTGGAATTTATTAGTCAACCTTGTCTACTGTTTTGCTTAACCAACCTTGCCTAACGCTTGATTCACAATCGACTGCTCAACATGCTCTGACCTCATCACGTACCATAAACTTGTCCTAATGGTGCTCTAATGCTTTAGCTATGCTATTAATTAGGACATGGAATTTTTTTTGCTGGTTGTCAGATTTTTGCAGTATTCTTGCAGTGTCTCTGTTTTTTTTATGAATTTTATGATAAGATGAAAATGTGGTGATGTGGTCAGTTATCTTGTTCCTTGTTCTGGAGTTTTGTTTCATTTTTAGGATTAAACAAGTACCAAAATTGCATGTTACAAAGACTATTTTAAATTCCTTTTCCAGATATTAAAGTCACTGCAGGTTTTGAGGATTCATTTGTTGGAGTTAGAAAAAGTTAATGAGCTTTGTAAAGATTTTTGCAATAGATATATTGCTTGTCTGAAGGGGAAACTGAATAGTGAGAATCTCATGAGAACCTTAAATGTGCAAAGTAATTCACCAACTCCAGAAGATAACCAAGTTATGTCACCGCCACAGCCAGCACCAGTTGAATTTCAAGCACAAACTGCATTTGTAGCTGTTCAATCATCACCTGTGCCCCAGGTTGTTATTCCCAGACCAGTGGCACCAGCAACTATTGGTTTACCAACTATGACTGTCCCTGTTGCACCAATCACTGTCCTCCCATCACAGACAAGTACCCCCGAATCAAACTCTTCAAGCTCTGAGCTGCCCCAAAATGTCCTGTCTACAGCTGTGGGGCAAGACAATAGCTTCTCATTTAGTTCAACTCCTAACCCTTCTGTCAGTGATGTGGATGGAAGTGAAGGAGACAAGAAAAACCACAAGAACAAGAGGGGGATATTACCAAAACAAGCAACAAATGTCATGAAGGCTTGGTTATTTCAGCATTTAGTGGTAAGCTGAATTTAAACATACTTATGTTTCGCATAGGACGTAGGCATTGAGTATACCTTTGAAATAGTAATTAGCTTTCTACTAAGACTATAGGATGCACAGTCTACTATTGAAGTGACCTTAGTTTGCATTTATATAAGGCCATTTTGATATATCTTATGTCCTTGTCTATGCAATTCCCATTTGTTTGCGAACACTCCCTTGAATTTTACTTAGTACCCATTGAGGAAGTTTGCCCAAATCCAAAATCTTGCTTGTATTACTTTTAAACTTTTGAATTAGGTTTCAATGAAACCTTAATGCTGAGTTATTTTTAAATTCTCTTTAATTCCATTGTTTTGTTTTAGCATCCATATCCAACCGAAGATGAGAAACGTCAAATTGCAACCCAAACTAATCTCACAATTTTGCAAGTTAACAACTGGTATGAAGCCTGTAAATATTTAATTGATAAAAGTATGTTGTCATTTTTTTATATTAGATAGGTATATGAGCACAACTTTTGTTTGCATTTTGGAGAAACTTGCTGGAGATTGACATTGTTAAGATGGTGGGTTCAAAATTCAAATTGATGTGAAACAAGGCGAGACTTGTTGTCAGTAAGAAGTTGTGAGTGATTTCTTGGACACCCACTGTAGTTTTCTTTTTCATTACCTTTCTGGCATTTGTGTGTGTTTGCAATCGATGTTGTGGTAATGCATATTGAGAAATGTCAACTTTTTGTCTCCTCAGGTTCATAAATGCAAGACGACGTATTCTTCAACCTATGCTTGATGGTAATAGCCCATATTCTGCAAGAGCCAAAAAGCTAAAGCCACAGAAATGCCCAGCCCAGAAGGCTTGGCCAGATTCGATTGGAATTTACCCTTACCACTATGATTCTGGTGAACAGCTCCAGTATCATGCTGTACCAAGTTCAGTGACTGGTGCATATACAGTTGTAAGTCCTGGGCTTGCTCCACAGGCTGGACCTGTGATAGTTAATGTTGGACATGGGCAGCAAACTGTGACACAGCCTGTCCAGTTAGTCCAGGTATCTGGGCTTCCGGCTGTTGTACAGGGTGTTCCAGCAGGAAGCATTATACAGGTCGCCCCTGCATCGCATACAGGACAAGTTGTAACACCTGGCTCAACACAAGGACTGGCAGTAGTGTCTGCAGCACGTAATCCACAGATGAATCCCTCTAATGAGGGTACAGCAATACTTGTTCAGAGTGATGGCCTAATTGCCTCTAGTGTTAGTGTTTGATGGCCAACAACAGAGTATGATAACTTTTGTTACTGGAAATATTGAAAACACAGTCTGTACATTTATAATTTAGAGAGTAAACCGTCTTGTGTTTTTAAGCAAACCAGATCTCACCATGCTGTGCTAGCAGAGAAACAGATTTTCTTAGATTTCATTGAGTTCCAAAGGCTATTGTATTCTGTCTGAGGAGAGTTCCTGTTATGGGACAATTTTTCTTGCATGCATCAAGTAAACATATTATATAAGCACCTCAGTAGTTGTATAGCTTGGGAGGGAAAATCGTGCTATATTTTGCAGAACAGCAATAAGGAAAGTACGTTGGCACAACATGGTGGTAGAGGATGTTGATATATGTGTATTATATACTTTTAAAAAATTAAAGTTATTTTCTCAATTTTTTAGAGAAAGAAGATTTGTAGCAAGCATAAGCAATAAGCATTCTTTTAATGATTTATAAAATATTGGAATATACTACTTCAACAGTCGCTGGGAATAATTTATTTACTTTTCATAAAGCCTAGAAAAATTTATTTTGGATTTATATGAATTAATAGTATCTTGCCTGATTGTTGTACCCAGGTCTGATATTCTTTTATTGTATGTACAAGACTCTAAGATTGTTTTTTGTCCAATCTTTGTCTTCTTTCTTGTAGATGTGTGGTCTGAATATTTTGTGATGTAGATCGGTTGTATTGTTTATTAGTGAGCAGTGTATGTTATGTTGTTAGGGAGCTGTGTTTATCTTATCAGTAAGTAATATTTGTAATGTGTTACTGCAAAAGAATTATGTAAGTAGAAACAAATTTTAGACATGGGGCATAAGTTGACAGTAAAAAACTTAAGTGCGAGTATAAGCTCCTGTTGATACTATTCTTTGAAAAAGTATGAGCTCATTTTATTTGTATATGGATGTATCCTAGCAAATTGTTGAGATATGACAAAAAGTAGAAATACTGCAAAGCAGTGGTAGCTTTAAAGTACTTGTAATATTATGTTTGTTCTCTAACCTTTACATGAGTGTGTGTGCATGGTCAAATAACACTTAAATAATGAAGTTGACAACAGCATCATCTAAGAGGTGATGCTGTAGCCTGGATCTTTTTCGCAAAAGAGATTTGTTCCTAAATGACGAACAGGACTGTTTTTCTGTCGTAGAGATTTAGCTAATATTTAGTGCTTATTCTAAGCACTTTCTGCTGTAAAATGTCTTTTTTGACCTACTTATACTATTATCAGTTTGCTGCCCAAACAGTGTCTTCTTGTTAGCTGATCTCTACTTTTCCCAACATTGTTATTTGGAAACAACAAAGCTCTTGTTTCTGTTTGTAGCACAACTTCCAGGTAGCTCTCGCTTGACAACAAGTGTTGTCAGAATTGCTTATTGCATTCATTTCATACATTCATTGATAAACTACTTGAGTGGTGTAACTAATATCTTCAGCAGCTACTGAGGTAAACACTCAGGTTATGGACTATGTTAGCTTTCCCAGAGGAGGTTCAAAATATGTTTGAACCCAAAGGACCTATGAAAAATTGTAAGTTGACTGTTTGTCAGGCCATTATTATATTAGTATTTTAAGTTCATGTTTTATTTTCCTGGTCGAGCTCTGCAATAACCAATATTTTGGCCGGAATATTTTCAAAGACAATGACGTCCTAAATCCATTTGTAGTTTTGAAGGTGCTGCAGCGGATCTTGACAAGACTCTATCCAAGCAATGCTTCCATGCTCGAAGTCATCAATGTTTGTGCTTACAGCACAAGATGAAATGAGCTTTTGTTAAGCATAGTTTTGTTTTTTGCTTTTGTTAGACCAGAAGCATGTTAGCTAACTGTATGAGCTCCCCTTTACTCCACTGAGTGGCAATGGCTCTGCAGGTATTTTCACTTTTCGAACCTGGAATTCTGCTAGAAAGTCAGGGGTGGATCCAGGTATGGAGTATACAGTGTCATGCAACCGATCAGGGGATCAAGAGAGTTGCATTCGCCATCTGGGTATTTAGTTTCAAGTAAAACCATACAAACAGGGTGTATTTTCAGTTACATCTACACCGCTCGTTTTCATGTTCTAAAATATATTGAGGTGAAAAAAATGTCAATTTTTAAATACATTTCAAATTATCACCGGCCAATGTTTTCAACTGTGCCATTTTCACTTGCCGTGAATGCTGTCTTTTCTGCGTTCACATGTTAAGGCAAATAGTGTTAAAGAGGATCTCCGTTTGTCTAATCATATTGGATAGTATTATCACTGGTATGGCTTTTCAATTTTATTTTGAGTCGTCAAAATGATAGAGGGGAGAGGCTTGGTGATTATTTTCTTTAATTTGCCGACAAAATTCTACCTTCTACTGCATTCAATTTGCCGACAAGAAATTTTAGGGTGTGCTGCACCCCCACTAATGATTGCCCTGATATCATACTTATGTTAGTACAAATGTCCTCATCAAGGTGAAGTAGGCTATCAGATGAGTTTATTATTTGGGCTAAGTAAATCGTTGAAATCGTAACATGTTAAGTCGTAACAATTCCTTTGCTCCTGTTTGTATTGATGCACTGCCAGAGCTCAAACTCCGCCAAGCCAGTTATATTATTGAATTAAAAAGGGTTTTTCCCGGGATAATTTGTTAGGCTATTGGTCATGGGACCTTAGCTTGCTTGAGTAGAGATTTAATTTGACCACCCTCCTAAGAAGGTGCGAAATACTATTTTGAGTGGTATTTTGCTTGTTAATCCCTAAGTGATAAGATCGCCTTTTCAAGGCGATTTTCAAGTTTTGTACCACAAAAAGATTGTTTAAGTGATAAGAGTATATGACGGTCTCTCCTTGTCATATTGTTTATTGTAGGATTATTTTTCACCTGCACTATGAAGGTTTCATTCATACATCCAGTAACCTTTGCAGAGGTAATAATACGTTAGGGGTTACTTACGTCTGGAGTATTTACTTTCGATTGACTTTATAATTACGTAGTTTAATTATTGTTGAACATTATTCCGTTTTCATCAATAATCTCATTTGGGTATTCGCGGCTTCTGTATTTTCCTACAAGAGGTATGTGGTGATAGAGCTTGTCTTGTCCTAGATGTGAATTGGTGTCTCCACAAACTGCCTTATACTTGAGTTTCAGGATTGCCTTACGCGTTTGTTAGACGCAGCCAGAGTTTTCTTGCTTTGTCATCATCACGGACATATAAGAGCTCCCTGGTCATCATGGTTTACATTTGTTGGACAATATCACGAGATTGATTGAGTTTAGGGTTCGCAACGAAATCCTTTAGTGGACTTTTCAAATTAGTTTAGAGATTGGCACTTGAACGGAATAGTCTCTATTCACGCTATTGTTGCTTAGACCTTGTTTTCCCGAGCAGCAGAAATCTCGAAATCCATTTGCACGAAGACTTATATTTCTTCTAGTCTTTTTCTCCACGAAACCACTGATGTCCCTAAAGGGATATTTTATCAATTTCTTCTTTGGATGCTCGAGCTATGAATCCTTGTAATTTGTGCATTTCATTCACAGGGCGTATACTTAAAGCTGAAACGTTTAAATACTACGTGCATCAAGACAGGATTTTAGGATGTTTGCTTGGTAGCTGACTTTTCGAACACCAAGGCCTCTTGTTGCCACTCCTATGCCCTTAACGCGGTTGTCGATCTTGGCCACTTGCCAAATCAAACTGGACTCGTCTTCCTACTATATATGCGGGAGACATTTTGACTGCCAAGTTCTCCTGCAATCTCCCTCTACAACCACCGTTTTGCATACATGGGAAACTAAGCTTTACATAATATGTATTGCAGGAAGCAGTGTTAGGCTCAACAATACGACATAACCTTGCAGCATACTCTTTTCTCTGATCCAACCCCGTGTAGTTTTGTATGCGACACTTAATTTCTGTGGCCACCTTATGATTTATCAACACCAGTTGCTTCCAACTTATAGTCTACGGTTATGTTATACTCTTTACGAGATCTTAAACTTAAGCACCTCTTCAGTTATGTCCTTCCTACGGTTTATTCTACATCGGCAACTTTTAACAGTATGGCTAGCAAGGATTTTACCAATAATTAACGCCAGCCTCAAATTGTAAACAACTGACAGAAGAAACAAGACAATTTTGACGATACAAAAAAATTTTAAAATTTGAACAAACCGCCTTGAAGTTGGCACTTTTGCGCGACAACAATAAATCTACAAGAGCTGGGATTAGAACCCGCTACTTTCCGACATAAGATTATGACGCTGAGATAATTGCTTGATTTCCAGTCTTGGTTGACGGTTTAAGCTGCTATTACGATCGAAAATGTTCCTCTTCTTTGTCTGTATGGATAAGGTCAATGAAATCAAATTACAGTTTAAGGCCTTGTAGCTTTTTTATAGTGTGGAGCGCTTAATACGATTTTTGCTTGAATTCGGAAAGAAACCATTTTCACTACTTAGCAAGCAGGCGAGTGATTATTTCGTCATCACAGGCCGTTTCTTAGCATATTTTTATGTGATTTGTTGGTAAATGCACGAACTTGAAGAAATGGATATCTAAATCATTTTTCGTCACATTTAGTTGTAAAGTATTTTGTCTGAAATCATTTCGGGGTGCATGAAAGGTATTGAAAGTTGGTGTCGAACCTTCGAAGTCTCTTGTAGACTTGTAGGCAAGGTAAACAAAGCCTTGGACATACCATGTTGTAAGAAAGTGTCCAGTGGGATCAGGGAGCGTGTTAAAGAAGCTTTTTCATTCTTTGGCTCAAGTAGTCTTCCTCATCTCCTGCAAAAGTACGATACATCTTGTGATCTTCAGAGGGTCCTTGAACGTTTTAGCCAAATATACAAGCTGGACTGTTAGAGAAGAACAATTTCACTTTTTTAAGAGATTCAAAAAGGTTTAGTCTTGTCTTTCAGGATGAAGATGCCACCAAACAAGTAGTATCCAAGAAAGATTAGAATCCCTGCTCGAAATGTCCATCAAAAATGAAATTTGTTGCCCCTAATTGTAGAACATATTGTTTCTTTCGTAAAAACCGTAAAGGGACTTTAAAAGGCGCTTTTAGTAACATTTTGTTAAAGTCGGCCGCATTCGACAGTTTTTTTGTAATAGATTTCAGTAACTCTTAAAAGACATTCTTAATAAATGCTAAAGAGAGAACAACAATGATAAAGATGCCATTGACAATTTTCCTAAAAGATGTCACTTTTGAATGCTTGAAATGAACCACGCTTCACAAAATCAAGGAATCGTTTATACCTACTTTAGACCACTTTGAATTTGTTAAAGAAAGAGACAAGACAAGTTTGCTAATACAAGCAGCTAGATTTTCATAGGTAGTTAAAGTTAAGGCCTATATTGTGACATATTGTTGTCTTCTGTCCAGCTACTTTGTGCTTAAGAAGTAAATACATTTTTACAGTGAAAACCCCGTTATTAATGGCATGTTGCACGGGAGATGCAGACCCTATCATTAGATATCATTAGTCTGATTCGTAGAATATCCCTCTTATCGTGGGAACTAATGTAGCCAGACATGATTTAACGTCTTGTTAAGCAAATTGTGCTCATGTAGGGAACGGTTTTAAGAAAATTGCCAGGCTGCCAATCTCCTCACCAGCTTGGCAACTATGTTTCTCTTTGGAAGGCACGCTATTCCCCCCGCCCCCCTCCCGCGCGAAAAAAGGCAGGCCACCACTGGACAAGATTGTTTTTACGCAGCATCATCTTCCGTCAAGAACACAAAGTATGCGTTTTCTTGCATCATTGCTATCGAAGAAGACACTCATTGACGCTGTTGAACTTTTACCAGCATGACACAACTATTCACGAAATCTCTATTGACATGATCAGCAAGAAATGTAGCACGTCTTCAGATCACTATGCAGTTTTCTGTTAATAGTACATTTCTGCTTCTAATACTTTTCTCCCCCATTTTACACAAATTACCGAATATACTGCGTGGTTTGTCATGTCTTCCAAGACGATGTGTGCGTCTGTGACTGATTTGTGACCCTGCAGTTATGGCCGTTTGAGTGGTATTGAAATGAGACTTAGATTGTTGTTTTTCTGAGAAACAAATCGTACGTCCAGGGCGGGATCCGAACCCGCGACCTTCTGTTTACGGGGCAGATGCTCTGACAACTGAGCTACCGGACGTTGCTTCTCATAGGTGAACTTGAGGTCATGATATGATGACTGCGTCACTACACGTCAGCAATGATGGCATCAGGTGATCATTTTACACATTGCTATTCATTCACCATAAAGCGGTTTTTTGTTACATTCAATGTATTATTGTTGCAGCCCAGCTAACGCATTGGCCCAAGAAACGCACGCTCTCATTTTCATGCAAGTACATCAAAGTGAGGCCTATACGTTCATTTGAAGTATTCAGATTTTGGCTAACTTGTAAACAAAAGAACAAATAACGAATTTTCAATTCCAAGCTCTGGGTTATTCACAAGGCAAAATTGTTTGTTTTTAAGTCTTTG